>JAKELH010000244.1:0-109364 GCA_021525015.1 Lactarius pseudohatsudake | reverse complement strand
TGACCCCCTATGATAGAGTGCGTATTCTCTGTTGGGACCTTAATGTTACCACCACGGTACTTTTGTTTGGGGATTTTTGGATGTATAATAACCTCGTACTTACAAATTATGCAGCAGGGTATAGGTAACCGTGAGAAATGTAGGGAACGTGAGGACAAGTCGCAAGTCCAGTTGGGAGTCCTGGCCGTGGCAGGCCTAAGCTGAGTGCTTGCTAGCCACGTCAGGCCTAAGCCATCATGCATCATGGGGCTTGTGAGGCCGTGGGCCACAAAGCCGGGCCATGACCCCAATCATCATCGCAGGCTGGGAAATCACTACATCTATCTCCTATTTTGTAGATATAAAGCATTATGTTATCACCCATGCCCGGCACTTGTGATTATTCGCTCCTGGCATGGATTACTCGTAGATTATTCTTCTTAAGTTACTCAGGATATTAATAAATTACGGGCACTTATCCTTAGCACGGGAGATCTTTCCTGATGCTAGTAGTAATCATGCACACTGGCATGTTACATCTCATGCAAATGTTACACCGGTATCAAAACATCAACTATGTCTTGTAGTGATATAAAGTTAGGTGTCCCGATACCGGTGACCTATGCATGTAATTAATTAATATAGAAACGAATGTTTCGAGGTACGAACAGGATCCCATCCGGGGATGGCAGTGAATCCATCGGTGCCGCAGCCAGGGTTAGAGCCAGACGTGATGTCGTTGACGCCATCGCGGCCGTGGCCGTACAGTAATAAATTGAGGAAACCGAGCTTGGGCCTGCCGGTTGAAATGAGGTAGTCATTAAGCAACGAGACAATTCCTGCAACAATCTGTCCATTGGCCATCAGCTGCGTACTCGAGGAGGTAGGTTGCCGCAGGTGGGGAGGAAAAGACGCACGGGCGCCGACACACTCGTGCCGCTCACGGCACGGACACTAGCGAGGCGAATGTATACGCACCAGTTCGCTTGCGCAGATATGTCGGGTATGCCGCGGCCCTGAGGGCTACGCAGATTACAAACAAAGTTCGAATAAGTTGGGTCGGATCACGATGGCGAACAACATAAACCCACTCGTAGAGGCCGGCGTACTGGCTGCCGAGGGACCCGAGGAATGGGGTCACCATGCCCTCCTGGTAGTCCGGGCGTGTAAAGTGCATTGAGAAGCCGCCCCCGGACATGTACATCCCGACCTCGGGGTTGTGGCTCTCCGTTCCACCGACACTAGTGACCCAGGGACCTGTAAACCAAGGCGGTCCGGTGAGCAGCTTCCGGTGCTTGTGTACTACATGCAGGGAGATCACCACACATACAAGACGAAGGGAAACTAGGAGTGAATCGGACACTTCCGGAATCGTCCCTGCAGTCTCCACGGCCGACGCCGTCGTCGCCGGACGAGACGAGGACACTAACGCCACGTAAACCGAGCAGTGCGAACAGGTTACACAAGCTCGACGCGTATTCCAGCGGGAATATCGTCTCGGGATTACTATACGATATGCTGATCGTCGGTGGGATGTCCTCCTGACCAAGGAGGTGGTTGAACCACACGAGGTACGCGTCGTTGGAGGCCGGCTGGCCGTTCGCAATTTGCAGCGAGCCACCCGTGCTGTAGAAGATGTGTGGAATAGGGTAGGCTATGACCCCGGTCCACTGGGTGTCCACGTTTGCCTCCGAGCCGGGTTGGTTTGGGTCGAAGCCACCACCGTTGACCTGCTGGACGGTGAACGTCCCGTCTACTGCGTCAGCACGAAACTCGGTCATGAACCACGTGAGATCTGTATAGCTCGGGTATTCGTCATTAAGGCCCAAGATCCCAAGCGCATTGTAACCCTCTTCGAGAGGCTCATAGGCTTGCGTCCCGTACAGCCAGCGCACGCTCGACGGCGTGACCACTTCCGGGGCCGTCGGTAAACTCACGGGCTTCCTCGACGTCGCATTCCTAACTGCTGCTGCTCCTTCTTCGCTGGGGTACTGCCGCGATGTCTGCGGTAGCTTGCGCGGGGGAGCGAAGTACGTTGTCGGTGCGACCGTTTGCACGTGCGCATGCAGCACCGCAGGCAGCGAGTAGCTGACAGTGCGAAGAATCACCTCGGTCGCGTTTTCCCCGGTGTGCCTGTAGAGCTGGTACGAGGCGAAGAGGAGCTCGTCAGCTTGGGACACGGGCACGCTGGTGATCGTCAGCCAGCCGCCCCCGTGAGATGTTGAAATGGAGGAGGAAGGTACACGATGGTGTTCAAGCCAGGAGTGAACGAGCTTGAGCGTGTCTTGGTGTGGTGCGATGAGTTCGGCGACCTGCTCCTTGGATAGGTGAGCGCCATATCTGGCACAAAGTAGCGGGACAGGTGAATACAAGTATAAGTGGAGCAGTGGTAAGGACGACGTGCCTTTGGTGTCCTGGAGTGCTGACCTCGTGGAGAGCGTCAATCAGGGCGCTGTCGAGGCGGGGCTGGAGCGCAATGTAGAGATCGATGGTGGTTCCCGGAGGAGGGGGGCCAAGGGTCTCCCAGTTGGGCGGGACGGTGTTCCAGGTGTGCTTCACAGATAGGTCGTCCCAAGGTGGTAGAGGAGGCGTAGCGAGGTCGACAAAGGGCGCCGCGGAAAGGATGGAGAGGACAGCGAGCGCGTGGTAGCGCATGATGAGAGGGGGTGAACCTGCAAATAGCTAGAGGTCGTGAGAGTCCTATTACTGGAACCGCCAGGGCCTGAGTCAATAAAGAGAGACCCTCTATGGCGCCAACCAGCTGCAACCCCGCGGCTCTTCAAGCTTCAAGTTGAGCGATACCCGCTTGGATACTACCCGGCCAGCAAACGGGCCAGACGTTGTGCCGGACTGCGAAATTCTATAATAAGGCCTCCTTGGACTCTTTCAAGTAAGTTTTTTCCATTCGCCTTTCGTCATGATCGCTCAGATGTGCCACTGGGCAGATGCCGTCGCCGACCACCGCACACCCTCAGATGTTCTAGACATTCCGTCATTGCCTCCCACCCTGGATATGTTCCCTACCGGTCCGCTGTTGTCTTCAGATTCTCCTGTGATCGGGTTTGACCGGTTTGACCACCCATCTTCCTCAGAATCTCATCTGAGGCCAGTTTTTGCAACTCCATTTGCCTTCCCTCCGCAGTTGATCTTGGTACCGCTGAGGACGAAGGCAATTCGAAGGCCAAGGAAAGGGATGCCCTTGAACCGCCTACGGCGATACGAAAAAATATTATGGCTGCCCCAGATCTTCCATCAGTCACCGTCACCATTTTCAGTTACTGATGTAGCTACCGCGGATTCTTCACAGCACTCTCTTGATGCTGAACATAAGCGGCCCGGGGATCATCCATTGCACCCGTCGGATGGCCAATATCATGCCGTGTGACGCGTCCCATTATGATAGAGTACATACCCTCTGTTGGGACCTTAATATCACCACCACGGTACTCGCGCTTTGGGATTTTGGACGTATATATAACCTCGTACTTAGACCGTGAGAAATGTAGGGAACGTGAGGACAAGTCGCAAGTCCGGTTGGGACGCATGGTACACAGCGAGGGAAAACATAGAGCGATTACCTAGCTGCATGGTCATACTAGCTCCACCATAGCGGCTTTCAAAATGGTCGGTATGCAAAGATGCGGAACTGAGGTGAATTGCTATACGGCCAAACTTACATGGCACTGAGAGACATCCTGACGCTAGATGGAGATCCACAAAGCGGCATTTAACACCAGATCAGGACAGTGAATGGCAGCACGTCAATGAGGAGCGACCTGGGAAGGTGAACGAACGCCACGTCATTTCTGTACCAACGTGACTCAGAAGTATGCGATGCCAGAGGCGGCACGGTCGCGGCGCACGTGGCAGGGTCGGGATTCCCGGTGCGGGCTCAAGCACGCGATGAGGTGGGACAGTGTGCGCAAGCGTGTGTGGTGGACGTATCTCCGAGTGATTTGAGCGAGCATGGTGATGGAGGCTTAGAGTGCGTGCGGGTGCAGCAAGATGTGCGCGCCGGCCCTCATGCCGGGGTCGACGGGCTGTGTAGGAGCCCATGCATGTGTGGTGGGTGGTGTCGGAGCCTTCGGGTGGAAGCTCCTGAGCGAGCGACAGGGCGCTGCGCTCCCATCCAGCCATATTATAAGACGCACCTTCGTGCCCAACAACATCGTCACCCTCATAAAATTCCTTCCTCCGTGCGAGCCCACAAATAGGACTTGCGAAGAGTCGATCGGATGATCGGATGGTAGACTCTGTGGGGAGGTCATCAGGTGGCAAGCCTGAGAAGAGTAGGATCGATGTTTGGGGCGGGAAACTCGGAATAATGGGTCCCGGGTCAGGATGTTCCGACCTGGTCCTCGCACGAGTATCATGTATTATGCGATCCATGCGCCGGTCGGATGCTGGGTGGATGGTGGTAGAGGTTGCGGAGGTGAGTCTGACGAGGGGCCTCAACATTTAGCTTTGAACACTGGAGGTATGTGAGCGAATGAGATGGAGGCGTCTGCACGCACCTTTCTAACTCTCAAGCTTAAGCTTCGACTGTGATACTGGGGCCCCTTGTTGAGAGTGGCCTTGAGCTTCTCAATCGCATTGGTATAGAAATTGCGAAGGGGTGGGCAAATGAACGACGAGGACATTGTGGGAGAATAGAGTGAGCGCGCTGTGGGAGATTGGGATGCGAATGTCGTGGGAAAAAGTCAGAAGTCGATGCTGCTTTCGACTCATGGCTCTCAACTGGCAGAGGTCTTCGCATTGTAGACCCCTGCAATACAAATACGAGTTACGAGAGCGCATAAAATGAAGCTTTGAGCGCTTGCGGTTCGGCCGACCCCGTGCTCTCAACTGACTGAGAGCAGTCGCCCTCAACACGGTCTCTCCATAGCAACTCACGTCAAAGTATTCAATGTTCCAAGCTTTCGAGAATGTCAATGCCACCGAGGCAGATATGGGCACGGGCAGAGGTACCTTACTCCCACCTGGCTCTGTCCTCACCGTTCTCACCTGCCACTGCCAACCCCATAGGTGTTCACCTGTATCCACCCCAGTCAGCGCCGACTCAGGAACCACGGGGGATGTCCAGCTTTGTCGATGGGTCAGGGCCTATTTTCTCAATGTATCTAGAAATGGCAACCGAAGAAGACAAGAAGATGGCCGAGAGTTGGAAAGCGGACGCAGATGGGATTCTCATCTTCGTGCGTCACTATCTTCTGACTGCTTTACACCGACTCATCTCTCACAGACCGGTCTATTCTCCGCTGCTGTCGCCTCGTTGATCTCAGTGTCCATTCAGGACATTCGACCAAACCCACAGGACACTTCCAATTTCTATCTCGCGAATATCTATCGCACTCTCGCCGACCCTGCGTCTAACATTTCCGATTCCCTCCTGCTTCCCCGCCCCCATTTTCTCCACCTAACTATGCAATTTGGGTGAACGCGCTTTGTTCTTGAGCTTGGTGATCAGTATCAGCTTTGCGCTACTCGCGACGTTGCTTCAACAATGGGCACGAAGATACCTCAAGGTCACTCAGCCACGTTACAGTCTACACAAGCGAGCACGGATCCGCGCGTTCTTTGCTGAAGGGGTTGACCAGTTTCTCCTTCCGTGGGCAGTTGAAGCGCTTCCGACGTTGTTGCACGTGTCCCTGTTCCTGTTCTTTGCCGGCATCTCTGTATTCCTATGGAACGTCGACCTGACGATTTTCAAGGCGGTGGTGTCATGGATCGGGATTTGCACTGCTCTGTATGGGTTCATCACATTTTTCCCGGTCTTTCGTCACGACAGCCCCTACAACACCCCACTTTCGTTGCCGGCGTGGCACATCGTTGCTGCAATATCACTTGTCATGTTTCGGGTCCTTCAGTGGTTCACTCTTTCTACGGTCTTTTGTTTTCCGTGCCTTTGTTTTGGACCCTTTGATCTTGAGCGTTTTGCCGCAAAAAGCCTTCCGTCGCTTTGAATCCTTGGAGAAAAGTTGTCGCAGATTGCTCTTGCAAGGCATGCAGAAGACGGTCGAGAGAACAGCTCTGGATTCATCTTCGGAGATCGACACTCGCGCATTTCTCTGGACGTTCGACAGTTTGGACGAAGACCACGAACTCGAGCGCTTTTTTTTCCGCCTTGCCTGGCTTCCGCAGCTCAAAGGTTATCGACGATCCTCTGCCCCATCTCACTGAAGAGCAAAAGGAGAAGCTTTCGACGGCATTGACGGGGTTGTTTCATCGTACGTTCTCATCAGATCTGCTTCCGGAGTCGGTCAAACATTGGCGAGCTATCATTTGTGCGAGGGCCCTTGATCCGGCTTTGTTTTCCTACGAATACGGTCGGCTCATGAACAGTATTATGTTCGAAACCAAGTGTATGGGACTGCAAACGAGCAAATTTGGCTGTATTGTGAGAAGCTGGGGCAATGGCGGAAACCAAGGCAATTCGTTGGTCATACAAGCTATCGTTACGAGCATTGTTGCGAGGGTGCAACGACGCGATGACTCGTGGTTCATTCTCGCCTCAAGTGCGTTGGGCGTCCCGGAATCCGTCCTTCGAGACTACGCCGCGAATAGCCTGTCGCTTGCCATTTTGATTCACGTCGTTCGCCAGCAATTTGACCATTTCAGGAAGCCATACTGGCCGTCTTTCTGGTTCTTGGATGTTCTAGAGGCAGCTTCTAAATTCGATGTACGACGTACATCACCTGAACTGCGAGACAAGTTCTGTACTCTCTGGAATCAAATTGTTCTCCATGTGCAGTATGTCGACGATCGTCGGATGGCGTCCTGGATCCTCGAACCGATTCGCAACATTTACGTGTCTCTACATCAAGACACCGATTCACGGTTCTCCGGCTCCACGCGCAATTGGGGCAACCCACCCTGGTATCCGGTGTGCAACATCGCCGGTCATATCCATGGCTCTGCCCCCACTACCTTTGCTCGCACTGCCGCTCCGCTGGTCCCTGCTTCCCTCGCCAGTCCCGATGCACCTTCCCCGTCTTATGTTGTCGAAAATCTCACGGACGTGCCACCCCTCGACGACGTCCGCCCCGTTCATCAGACAACTATTGAAAGCATCCGCAGTCCTGTTACCTCACCCGATCCAGCCCCTGCTTGCGCAACACAGGACACCGTCGACTCGGGTGTAACAATACCCCATCCCACTCCCGAAATTCCACATCCCCTCTTTCCCCTACCTCCTCACCCGCTGTCGTTGCCCTTCGGCACAATGAAGACCCCATGGCACCTGACCCCCCATCTTCAGCTTCTTATAATCTAGTTCTCGGCAATATACTTCCTACAGGTACGCTGCTGTTTTCACATGATTCGATCCGACTTCTTACCGCCTTTCTCAGAATATCATCGTTCGATTATAGTTACTACTACCAGCGCTTCTCCGGGACTGACCCCTGCACCTGATCTGGGTGTTGCTGTCGAGGACGTTGGTAGCCCAAAACCCGATTTGCGTAAGGAACGGACAAACTTGACCCCCCCTCAGTGAATCGTGAAATCCTTGCAAACACCATGGCCACCCTAGATCTTCCACCACAATCCTCATCACTACCATCGATCGCTGACTTGAACGCAGCCATCACGAGTCATTCGCTGAAGGAACCAAAACCGGAGCGTCTAGGAGATCCTCCGCATCCTTCAGATTACCGGTATGATATCGTTTAACCTCTTAGATGTTTGCGGTGATAGGGTACATATTCCTGTTGGGCCCTCGATACCACCATGCTGATACTATCCAATTCTTTCCCCATCATATGATGTGTATATCGTCTTTTTACGCAATACAAATACCGTGGCGAAAGATGTGTATGCGAAATTTGCGAACCTCAAGCCACGTCGCTATACGAGAGAATATCAACAGTTGCGCGACTGACGTCCAACCCACCGAATGCATTTCCCGCCTCGATCTGCAAGATTCTGGGAACTCGAGGCTAACTTCGAGGATAGAACAGGGCCTCTCTTCGGCACAATATATCCTTCATGGTGGTAGACGAAGGGGACGAGGTGAGTTGGCAGTGGGGGGGAGACGCGGATAGTGACTTTGCTTCGTAAGTTGTGCTACGCCTTTCCTTTCTCGCATCAATCTCAGGTTGATGGCTCAGTCAATCCTCCGCTTCCTCACAGCATTTTGTGTTCGTGATTCAACCAAGGTATCTATCCGACCTCCGCGTTCTCTTTCGCCAATATCTACCATGTTCTCGACGATCCTCGGGCGCACGTCCATTGAGTCGAATTGGATGTGCTGCACTAACACCACCGCCGGCGTCTGGTTTCTGAGGCGGCAGCCGCCCAGTTCAAATGTGAGCGACAGATAAGCCTTCGGTTTGCAAGAGACCGGAACACTTACATCGATGCCTAAAACAGACCATCGAACGCGCTCCGTAATCTCCAAAGTTCACCCGACTCTCGCTTCTTCATCACGGATGCACCTCCGCCTATTTCCTGTAAGAGGCGGCAGCCTTTACCCGTTGGGCGGAAATACTGGCGTGTAGAAGCGCTCTGCGAGGTCCCGTCCGTCCGTCCATGTCCGCAATTGCCTGCACCGTCTCAATCATGCTTCCGAATCGGCAGTACTGCCCTGCTGAAGTGAGGTGGAGCGCCTCGTCGGCGACACTTGTGTCCTTCATCCTCGCTGTATGGCATGCGGAGAGTATGGCGAGTTCAGCAGTGGGAAGTCGGGAGCGCACGAAGTCAAGGAGTGTGAGAGGATCAGCGCCGTGAAGCTCGGAACGAGGTGTCGAACGGTCCCTAGCTCCGGCCGTGGTGTGACGATAGGCAACAATTTGGTCGCACGCGTTTTGAATCTATCTTTATTAGGTAGTAGATTGAAGAATCCCTGGTCCAAGGCGGTATTGACGCGAGAGTGTCAGGAGAGAGAACATTGGCACACACCACGGCCAGTGCCCTCGCCCCGACCTTCGACATTCTCAAATCCAACGGAACCTTTCTTCTACGGAACGTCACCTAGCCAAGGTGTCTGACCGCATCGACCACAAGCATCTGTCGAATCGGTCATGTGCACGTTTCGGATCTAGCCTACCCAATGAGATGTAAATTTCGAGCTGGGCGGCCTGTATTTCGCGCAAAGTACGGCCAAGAAGCCATGTATGTCGTCTTCAAAAGCGTCTTCTGCAAATTTCGTGAGAGCGTCTGTGGTACAATAGCGGTTGTGGAGGCGTGAGCAGCCACCTCCACCTCGATACAAGAAAGCCAAAGAATACCTCTAGCTCCGGGTCAGGCCGCGGAGTCCGACCCCCAAGAGCAGTCAACACATTCCACCTCCTCCATAATCGACTCACCCCAATGTCCCAAGCACTCGAGAACTACGATATAACCGGGGCATATATAGGCAGAGGTACCTTACTCACACTCACACTTGGTCTTATCCTCGTCGTTCTCACCTGCTGCTGCCACCCGCATAGGTGATCCCTATCAACCCCAGTCGGCGCCGGCTCAAGAGCCACGGGGAATGTCAAACTTTGTCGATGGGTCAGGGCCTATATTCTCGATGTATCTAGACAGGGCGACCGAAGAAGACGAGAAGATGGTCGAGGGATGGAAAGCGGACGCCGAAGGGATCCTCGTCTTTGTGCGTCTTTATCTCCCTATTGCTTCACACCGACTGATCTCCCATAGACCGGTTTATTCTCTGCTGCTGTCGCTTCGTTGATCTCGGTGACGATTCAGGACATTCGGCCGAACCCACAGGACACTTCCAATTTCTATCTCGCAAATATCTATAAGGCTACTCTCGCCGACCCTGGATCCAACATTTCGGCTTCCCTTCCTGCTTCCCCACCCCAATTTTCTCCGCCAAAATATGCCGTTTGGGTGAATTCGCTTTTGTTCATGAGCTTGGTCATCAGTATCACCTGCGCTGAGCGCTCTACTTGCGACGTTGCTTCAGCAGTGGGCACGAAGATATCTAAAGGTCACTCGGCCACGTTACAGTCTACACAAGCGAGCGAGGATCCGTGCATTCTTTTTCGAAGGTGTCGACAAGTTTCTCCTTCCGTGGGCAGTTGATGCGCTGCCGACACTGCTGCACGTTTCCCTGTTCCTGTTCTTTGCCGGCATCTCTGTGTTCCTATGGAACGTCGACCTGACCATTTTCAAGTCGGTGGTGTCATGGATCGGGATTTGCACTGCTCTGTACGGATGCATCACGTTCGTCCCAATCTTTCATCATGACAGCCCATACCACACCCCACTTTCATTGCCAGCGTGGCACATTGTTGCTGCAATATCATTTGTCACATTCCGGCTCCTTCAATGGTTCACATCTTTCGCACCCCTCTGTGTTCCTTGCCTTTGTTTTGGGCCCTTTTCTCTTGATCGCTTGGCTGGTGAAGCCTACGATCTCTTTGAATCCTTGGGGGGAAGTTATCGCGAATTGCTTGTGCAGGGCCTGCAGAAGACGGTCGAGAGAACAGCTCTGGATTCACCTTCGGAGATCGACACTCGCGCATTTATGTGGACGTTCGACAGTTTGGACGAAGACCACGAATTCGAACGCTTCTTTTCTGGCTTACCTGGCTTCCGCAGCTCGAAAGTCGTCGACGATCCTCTGCCGCGTCTCACTTGGGAGCAAAAGGAGAAGCTTTCGACGGCATTGACGGGGTTGTTCGACCGCACATTCTCATCAGATCTGCTTCCGGAGTCAGTCAAACATTGGCGAGCTATCATCTGCGCGAGGGCCCTTGATCCAGAGTTCTTTCCCGGAGAATATCATGAGGTCATGCGTAGTATCATGTTCGAAAACAAGTATATGGGACTGCAAACGAGCAAGTTTGGCTGTATTGTGAGAGGCTGGGGCAATGGCGGAAATCAAGGCACTGGATTGGTTACACAAGCTATCGTTACCAATATTATTGGAACGGCGGAACGGCGCGACGACTCGTGGTTCATTCTCGCCTCAAGTGCACTGGGCGTCCCGGAATCCGTCCTTCGAGACTACGCCGCGAATAGCCTGTCACTTGCCATTTTGATTCACGTCGTTCGCCAGCAATTTGATTATTTCCAGGAACTATCCTGGCCGCGTTTCCAGATCTGGAATGTTCTAGATGCAGCTTCTAAATTCGATGTACAAGGCACGTCACCTGAACTGCAGCACGAGTTCTGTTCTCTCTGGAATCAAATTGTTCTCAAAGCTCAGAATAACGACGATCGGTGGATGGCGTCCTATATCCTCTCACCGATTCTCCACAATTACATCTCTTTACATCAAGATACCGATTCTGCCCCAACACGGTCCTCCGCCTCCACGGTCGATCTATTTGGCCCATCGTCGTATCCGGTGTGCAAGGTCGCTGGCCATATTCATGACAACTCTGCCCCCACCACCTTTGCTCGCACTATCCAGCATGATAACGCCGCGCTCGTCCCTTCGATTGCCAGTCCTGATGCGGCTCCTTTGTCATTGTCTTCTTCACCTCGTGTCATCGTAAACCCCACGGCTGTACCACCGCTTGACAACTTACACCCCGTTCATCGAAAGACTGTCGAAAGCCTCCGTCCTTCTGCTACCTCACCAGATGCAGCCACCGCCGGTACAGTACGAGACATTATCACCTCGGGTACAGCAATGCCACAATCCACTCTCGAATCTTCCATATCTTCCCCTCGTCTCTCCTCCCCATCCGCTGCTGTTGCCCTTCGGCAAAATACAGAATCTCTGACGCCTTCCGATCCACCAAACCTCCCATCCCCAGCCTCGTCTAATCAAGTTCTCAGTGTACTTCATACAGGTACGCCGCTGTCTTGACTCCTGCCAATGATCCCTCACTATCTTTCCTAGAATCCCGTCACCCGATAGTAGCTACCGCTGCTCCCAGCGCTTCTCCGAGACTTACCTCTGCACCTGATCTTGGTGCCGCTGCCGACGATGATGGTAGCCGGAAGCCTGGTTTGCGCAAGGATAAGGATGCTGTTGACCCCCCCTCGGTGAATCGGGCGATCCACGGAAACACAATGTCCACCCCATACCCTCCACCACAATCCCCGTCACAGCCCTCCGTCACCGACTCGGACGTAGTCATCACGGGTCGTTCACCGAGAGGACCACTGGCAATACCGGAGCGAACAGGAGATCATCCTCCGCATCCTTCACAACCAGATCACCGGTATGATATCGTTTAACCTCTCAGATGTGTGTGCGATATGATACATATTCCGGCTGGGTCCTCGATACCACCATACTCATACTATCTGATCCTTTCCCCGTCACCTGATGTATGTACCGTCCTAATACGCAATACAATATCCGTGGCGAAAGATGAAATTGGCGAACCCCAAGCCTCGTCGCTGTACGCGAGAATATCAACAAGGGTATTGGTTCCCACTTGCGCATCTGACGTCCAACCCACCTCATATACTTCCCGCCCCGATCTGCGAGACTTTTCGGAACCCAGTCTAACTTCGAGGACGGAACAGGGCCTCTCTTCAGTACAGTGTATACATCGCGATGGTAGACGAATGGGACAAGGTGAGTTGGGGGGCAGACGGAGATACTGGCAACTTTGGTTCGCAGGTTGTGCTGCGCCCTTGTTTTCTTGCATCAACCTCACGTTGATGGCTCCGTCTATTCTCCGCTTCCTCACAGCATTTGTGTTCGCGACTCAACCCATGATATCCACCAGACCTCCGCGTTCGAGTTCTCTTTCGCCAATATCTACCAGGTTCTCGACGACCCTCGCGGCCGGCGTACGTCCAGTGACTTGAAATGGATGTGCTGAATCAACACCACCGCCGGCATCGAGTTTCTGAGGCGTCAGACGACCCGCAGGCGCGTCCCGTAGACCCACTCCTCGCCCTGTTCAAGCACGAGCTACAGACAATCGATAGGCCTTCAAACAAGGCCCGCAAGAGACCGGACTACGCACAAAGGTGCCTAAAGCCGACCACCGAACGCGTTCCGTGATGTATGAAGTTCACCGAACGCTTGCATCTTCATCGCGAAACGCGTCCGTTTCTCGTAAGAGGCGGCGCTGTATGGCATGCGGAGAGGAAGGTGAGTTCGGCGGCGAGAAGTCGGGAGTGCACGATGTCAGTGAGAGTGAGACAATCGCCGCTGTGGAGCTTGGACGAGGCGTATGTCGAACGGTCTCCCTAGCCCCAGCACACCGAGGGCCGCGGTGTGACGATAAGCAGCAGTTCGGTCGCACGCGCTTTTGTTTCTGGAGAATCGACCGGCCAAGGGTTTAATCGGTGGGCATATAACAGGAACAGGTTGAAGTTGTGAGACGGTAGTGTGACAAGAGCGTTCCTGGGGGAAAACCTTGGCACGCACCGCTGTGCCTTCGCCTCGACATCCTCAAATACGATGAAACCTCACTTCTACTGAACATTATCAAGATGGAGACATCGGACCATCCTCGACCGAATGCTACTGTCGAATCGATTAGACATAAGGTGCATTGGCACGTTCCGGTTCTTGGTCCGCCCAAGGAAATGTACCCTGCGAACTGAGTAATCTGCGTTTTGCGCAAAGCATGGCCAAGCGGCACCCATGTACGTTGTCTTCAAAAGTAATATCCGCGAATTTCACGACGGCGTCCGTTCTGCTCTTGGATCCCGAGTCTCCACTGCTACCCTGCCCACACTCACCCGGACCCCAAATGATTTGTATGACCCTTGGCGACATCTGCGCTGAACCAACAACTCCAGAAAACCCTATGTACTCTTGTCTGTTGTGTCACCCCTGAACCCGGCACATTTTGATCCCCTCGGCCACGATGCCCGCTCCTTACTTCGGCCTCAGATTCACGTCACCTTGTTCTGCACCACCTGCCTCAACTCCGCCGTGTTCCCTATCATCCATCCTTTACTTACTCCCTTTTGACTGGTATAGAGTCTTTTATATTTAATCACCCGCTTCTTGCTGAATCGAAAGTTCTTATGTGATTTTTGATTCAAGTATGGCCCAAACGAGGGCACTCGAATCCGAACTTACTCACCAAGTTGTTTCTCGTCGTCTCGATCTCGCTTTCCCTCACTCATATCCTCTTTCCCCCTCCCTTTGGGGGTAGAACAACCTCCACGCACTTCCCTACACTGGTGCGACCTCGGCGAACTCGGTCAAGAAGTACAAAGTGCTTCCGCCCACTTTCTGTGCTCGCTTGTAACATATACCACTTTATTTCCATGGTACTTGGAAGATAGTCTATCAAGTAGTGCCTTCCAACAGATCCATCCCTTTCTCTGACGCCCAGCCTCTGATCAAAGGGAAAAGGAGTGGAGCATGAGGACCCCGCCTGCCAAATCGATGCCGACGACGATGTTCGACTGCAGGATTCCTTCCTGGAGGAGACGCGCCAGCTTGCCTTAGCTGGCCAATATGCAAAGACGCGGGTTCGTGGCGGGAACGAAGGTGAATTGATACTTGACGGTACATGGCAGTGAGAGACGTTCTGACAACAGACGGGGACCCGTGCAAAGACGGCCCATGATGCACTTATGACCAGGTCAGGACGGGTGGAAGATGGCAGCACGTCGATGAGAAGCGACGAGACCTGGGAATGTGAAGATGCCATGTCGATCATTAACAGTGAAGTATGGGACTCAAGAGGCATCCGGCGCCTACAGATGCGGGAGGAGGCGCACGTGGCATGGCCGGCGCTCCCCGGTTGGGCTTGAGCGCGCAGCGAAGTGGACAGCGAGCGTAAATGTATGCAGCGGGCGCATGGAGATGGAGGGCTCTGAGTGCGCGCAGTGAAAAAGCGGGTACAGTCGATGCACGCACCAGCACGAATGACAGAGTCGATCTGCGGTGTGGGAGCCCATGCACTTGAGTGGGCAGAAGGGGAGGACCGAGCACGGTGCAGAACATGTGTGTAATGACCTAACCATCCGTGTGCGTGTTAGATGGCGACACGATGCGGTGAGGACAAGAGTTATACAACAGTGGTGTAGAGTGGCGTTGGCGCCTTCTGACGGGAGCTCCAGAGTAAGAGACAGGGTTCTGTGCTCCCATCCAGTCATATCATAAGACGCACCTTCGTCCCCGATAACACCGTCACCCTCATCCATCCCTAACTCCATGCAAGCCCACAAACAGGACTTGCGAAGATGCGACTGAACGAGCAGTAGGTAGACTGGGAGGTCATTGGGGGCAGCAAGACAACCATGAGTAGGGTCGATGTTTCCAATCTCGACGAATGTACTGCAGGGTGGGAGACTCGGAATAAGGGCCAGTCTGGTCCACGCACAAGGATCATGCGATCCATGCGCCATTGAGCAACCATTGGTTGCTGGGTAGAATAGACGGTTGTGGAGAGGCCCACTCCACAACCATCTATTCTGAGTCAGGCGCTGACGATCCCGCAAAAACAATTCAAAGTGCAGGAGGTGTGTGACGAGGGGCCCCAACATTTAGCTTTGAGCGACTAGAAATTTGTGAACGCGCTTGGAAGCGACATGGGGTCTGCACGCACCTGAGTAACCATTTCTAACTCTCGAGTTCAAGCTTCGGCCCTTGTTGAGAGTGGCGTTGTGCGTCTCAATCGCATCAATATGGAAATTGCGGAGAGGAGTTGCAATGATTGAGCGAGGAGGACGTTGTGGGAGAATAGAGTGACCGCGTTGTGAATAGGAGAATGGGACGCGGTTGCCGTCGATGTCCTGATCTGAAGTTACGTTGCTTTCGACTCACAGTGCGATCCGGGGGCAGAGGTCTTCACATTGTAGACCCCTGCAATACAAATGAAACAACGAGAGCGTACGAAATGCGGCCTTACAGTAAGACAAGCCTCAACGAGCGCTTGCATTCGGCCAACCTCGCCGTTACCTCATGGTGTACTCATGGCGCTCTATAGCTGCTCGAGAGCAGTCACCGGTCACCGGTGATGGGCGCGGGCCAAACACCCATCGGCAATCGACGGCAGCAGCGCCGAGAGACGCGGGGGGGCTATCGAGCGGACCCTGAAAGCGACCGCTGATCTCATCGAGGACCCATCTCGTCTCTGTCGCGACCACGGTCGAGGACCAAGAGACATGATGCCCTGCGGGCACACGCGCGCGCGCCACGTCATTTTGAGTACGCATGCTGGATGTCGTGGGAAGATAGATAGTACTGTAACTGATGTCTTACGTTGGCACGAAACGACGCCAATACCTTGGCCAGTACAAATCACCAGGAGTATACAGCTAGTAGTACTCTACTTACACCCACCGGCCGTCTCTATGTAGACTTATTCGGATTCAGTGATGAGAAACGGAAATACTAGAAGAAGCGTCAGAAGATGTCTAGAAGATGTCGACGGCTACGGCGACAATCTGGGTTAGGGAGTGGAATAATGAGTGCGACAAGGCGTTGAAACTAGCCCGGGTTAGTCCACTACCAACGACTAAGTATTGCAACCAATCTTTCAAAATCGAGTGACCCGAGACCCGTGACCTAGTATAGAATATTAGAATCCAGACTAAGCCAACGTCGAATAACAAGATACGACTATGGCTACGCACAGGATCCCACCCAGGCACAGCGGAGAATCCATCGGTATTGCAGCCCGGATTCGACCCAGACGTGATGTCATTCAAGCCCCCGAGACATATGCCGTACAACAAGACGTTGAGAAAGCCAAGTGGCGACTTGCCGTTCGAAATCCGGTAGTCATTCAGTAGGGAGATGATTCCGGCCGCAATCTGTACGTCAGCAATCAGGCATGCAGAGACAAGAGGACTCGAGTGTCGCACCGGCGCTGAACAGCTTGTACCACTCACTTCCCGAATCTCATTTTTGATGACGATAGGGAACTCCGTTGCCTGTAGAGCAATATCTGGAACGCCACGTCCCCCAGGACTACACAAATAACACAAAGTGAGAATGAGCCACCGGGTCACGGGTGAACGCACTTGTAAAAATCGTGATACTGGTTGCCAAGGTTCCGGAGGAAGCTGGGCACAAAATTGTTCTGGTAGGGCGGCCGTGGAAAAAGCACCGAGAAGCCGCCACCGGAGAAACTCGCCGCAATCTCTGGGTTGTAGCCCGTCGTTCCGCCAACGCTGGTGACCCAGGGACCTGCGATTACCGTGGAAAGTGTGGTGAGCGGTCTACCAACGCTTGTTTGCTGCTCGAAGGTAGGGTTAAAATACCATACGCACAAGTGGAGGGGAAGGTGGGGAGGAACTGGACCCGCGAGTTGCCGGAGCTGTCTTTGACCAGGCAGTTCCCACGACCAACACCATCATTACCGCTCGAGAAGAGGACGCTGGCGCCACGAGCGCCGAGCCGCGCGAACAGATCGCAGACATGTCTTGCATAATCCGGTGGAACTATGTACTCGGGAATGCTATAAGGCGTGCTTACTGTCTGCGGGACACTCAACTGGCCGAGCACGTAGTCGAGCCAGTTTATGAACGGATCGCCCAGGGTAGCTGAGCTGCCAGTGCTGTAGAATATCTGCGTGGTCGGGTAGGCAATGGCTGAAGTATACTGCATATTGAGATTCGCCTCGTTGGCTGGGTTATTCGGGTTGTACCCTCCGCCTTTGATCTGCACGACCCTGTAGGTCGCGTCGGTCGCGTCGAAGCGATATCGATTCATGAATTGGCTCAGGTCGTCCAGGTTCGGCCAATCACCGTGGTAGCCCGCAATGCCAAGCATATTCCAACCCGCGGCTAAGGGCACGTATGTAGACGTCTTGTAAAACGTACGCAGGAATGACGGCGTCACATATTTGTCCCGGCTAGACAATACCGTCCCGGGATCTCCCCCCGGTACCTTCGTCTGCTCCGTGGTTGGCCTGTCGCGGCGAATGAATGGTTCCTGCCGCAGCGTGCGCGGAACTCCGAAGTGTGTGGTCGGTGCAACGCTTTGCACGTGCTCAACCAGCGCCGCGGGGAGCCCGTAACTGAGCGTGCGGAGAACTGTCTCGTTCGTCCCAATGTATTGGTACAGTTGGTACGACGCGCTCAGGAGTTTGTTGGCTCTGGCAACAGGGACGCCGGTGAGCGTCAGCCAACTGCCGCCGTGTTTTGTTGAGATGGTGGAGGGGTGCACGCCGTAATGATCGAGCCAGGCGTTGGCAAGTTCGAGCACGTCTGAGGGCGGCGCGACAAGTTCGGCGACATCCTCTCTGGAGAGGTGTTCGCCATGTCTTCCCGGGGCAGCGGGACATGTGAGTACTACGCGCGGAAGAGTGATGGAGAGGACGCACTTTGGATGGCCGGGACTGCTGACCTCAATGAGGGCATCGATCAGAGCATTCTCATTTTTGGCTTTGAGTGCAATGTGGAGATCGATGGCGGTGTCGGCAGGCGGGTGACCGAGGTTGTTCCAGTTCTCTGGGACAGAATTCCATGTGTGCTTCGCTCGGAGATCGTCCCAGTGCGACGTAAAGGGCGTGGCAAGGCCGTTGAGAGGGAGGACAAGCAGGACAGAAAGTGGGTGAAAGCGCATGACCTCTGCAAAATCTATGCCCCTGCAATTAATGAAGGCTACTGGATGACTTCCCATAAGCCTACATCCTACATTTTCGTATCCTAAATCGTTGTGCCTGAAATCGGGGGATAAATCTTGATGAAATGTGCTCCGACCTCAGCAACAACAATCCTAGACGACTGGAGTTTAAAAAAACGACTGGAGTTTAGAAAGGGGGGGGGGGGGGCCTTTCTAAGTCCTACACCACGTCGGAGTACGGAATTTATGCCAAATCGAGGCAAAAATCTCGGAAAGCTGGGCAACAATTTCGCGAAAAATGTGTGAACTCTCGGGCCCTTCGGTTTTGGCCTTGTGCTGCCAGTGGCCACGAAAGTGTGGCGGTATGTGCGGTATACAGGTTACTCTACAACCCAGTTTCAAGTAATAGACTTTCCCCTTCAGCGCTTCAGCTTTTGAACTTCAGAGCTCGGTGTAGTTCGTCCCTCGCGTTCCCCAGCGCGCTGCACTCGCACGCGTCCTTCGCGACTCAAAGTACTCAAACCCGACGCGACCCCAATCCCAGCGGCCATCTCTGCGAAGTTTCGCGCCGCGCCGAAGCGTGTGCGACCGTTTGCAACTACCCTCATTCGTAGTGGGGATCTGTGTAGTTCACTGTTTCCATTCCCGACCTCGCTGCACCCACGCACGCCCTTAGCCCTTCGACAGCAACGCACGCGCGTTCGCCGCGCGCCCGCATACGACACCTCGCGCCCCGCGGAGGTCCGCGCGACTGTTAACGACGCTGTTTGACTTATCCAGCTTCTTCACTTTACCTCGAGACCCATGTACGACAGCAAGCGTGCTCTTGACCTCAAAGCGTCGACATGTGCTATTGCCTCTCGGGTCTCAACGAAAGAGCCATCGTGATTTCCGTATCTAGGTGCAATTGGCGACGATCACATCGGGAGTCCGGCATAACTTTGGTCTGAGGGTCTTATGGTTAGCACCCAATCCTATCCTAACCTAAGCGGATCCTACATAACTCCGAATACATGTAGGATAGAAAAATGTAGGATGTACGCTTATGGGAAGTCACCCACTAGAAGTCTAAATAGTCCCTCGAGGTTGAGACGCTGACAGCGTGGCCCGGGGGCGGAGATTTTACGGTGTAACTAGGTGTCGGGACTGATACTGAAGAATGGGGTGGGTGACCAAGGCAAATAGGCAATTGAAACTTGCCGTCAATGTCGTGAGAAAATGTCTGAAGTTACGTTGCTTTCGACTCACAGTGCGATCCGGGAACAGAGGTCTTCACATTGTAGAGGCCTGGAATAAAACTACGAGAGCGCACGAAACGAGGCCTTATTTCGCAATCACAAACTCTTGAACAGCGAGCGCTTGCATTCGGCCATCCCCGTTATCGCTCTACAGCTGCCCGAGAGCAGTCAGTGAGCAGTCACCGGTCACCATTACTGTAACGCGCTCCCAGATTTTACTTTCCATAATATTGACTCACTCCAGAATCTTTAATGTCCCAAGCTTTGGAGAATGTCAATGTGACCGGGGCAGATCATATAGGCCCAGGCAGAGGTATCGTATTCCCACTTTGCGTAGCCATCACCCTCCCCATTCTCACCTGCCACCGCGACCCCCATAGGCGACCACCCATATCCACCCCAGTCTGCACCGACTCATGAGCAACGGGGAATGTCCAACTTTGTCGATGGGTCAGGGCCTATATTCTCGATGTATCTAGAAATGGCGACAGAAGAAGACAAGAAGATGGTCGAGGGATGGAAAGCGGACGCCGAAGGGATACTCGTCTTTGTGCGTCTTTATCTCCCTATTGCTTCACACCGACTGATCTCCCATAGACCGGTTTATTCTCTGCTGCTGTCGCCTCGTTGATCTCAGTAACCGTTCAGGACATTCGACCGAACCCACAGGACACTTCCAATTTCTACCTCGCAAATCTCTATCAGGCTACTCTCGCCGACCCTGGATCCAACATTTCGGCATCCCTTCCTGCTTCCCCACCCCAATTTTCTCCGCCAAAATATGCTGTTTGGGTGAATACACTGTTGTTCTTAAGCTTGGTCATCAGTATCACATGTGCTCTACTTGCGACGTTGCTTCAGCAGTGGGCACGAAGATATCTCAAGGTCACTCAGCCACGTTACAGTCTACACAAGCGAGCAAGGATCCGTGCATTCTTTTTCGAAGGTGTCGACAAGTTTCTCTTTCCGTGGGCAGTTGAAGCGCTGCCGACACTGCTGCACGTTTCCCTGTTCCTGTTCTTTGCCGGCATCTCTGTATTCCTATGGAACGTCGACCTGACCATTTTCAAGGCGGTGGTGTCATGGATCGGGATTTGCATGGCTCTGTATGGGTCCATCACATTGTTCCCGGTCTTTTGCCATGACAGCCCCTACAACACCCCACTTTCGTTGCCGGCGTGTCACATTGTCGCTGTGATATCACTTGTAACATTTCTGGTCCTTCGATGGTTCACCGTCATCATTTCTAGGGTCTTTTGTTTTCGGTTTTGGCCCTTTTCTCTTCGTTATTTTGTTGGACAAGCCTATGTTCGATTTGCATCCTTGGAGAAAAGTAATCGTGAACTGCTCTTGCAAGGCCTGCAGAAGACGGTCGAGAAAGCCGCTTTAGATTCACCATCGAAGATCGACACTCGCGCATTTCTGTGGACGTTCGACAGCCTGGACGAAGACCACGAACTCGAGCGCTTCTTTTCTGGCTTACCTGGCTTCCGCAGCTCAAACGTTGTCAACGATCCTTTGCCCCGTCTCACTGAGGAGAAAAAGAAGAAGCTTTCAACGACATTAACGGGTTTTTTTGACCGCACATTCTCATCAGATTTGCTTCCAGAGTCGGTCAAAAATCGTCGAGCTATCATCTGCGCGAGGGCCCTTGATCCGGCTGTGTTTTCCCACCAATACGATCGGGTCATGCAAGGTATCATGTTCTCAAACAAATGTAGGGGACTGCAAACGAGCGAATTTGGCTGTATTGTGAGAGGCTGGGGCAATGGCGGAAATCAAGGCGCTGGATTGGTTACAGAAGCTATCGTTAACAGTATTATTGGAAGGGTGGATCAGCGCGATGACTCGTGGTTCATTCTCGCCTCAAGTGTGTTGGGCGTCCCGGAATCCGTCCTTCGAGACTACGCCGCGAATAGCCTGTCACTTGCCATTTTGATTCACATCGTTCGCCAGCAATTTGTCCATATCCAGGAACCATTCTGGCCGCGTTTCCGGTTCATGGGTGTTCTAAAGGCAGCTTCTAAATTCGATGTACAAGACACGTCACCTGAACTGCAGCACCAGTTCTGTTCTCTCTGGAATCAAATTGTTCTCAAAGCTCAGATCAACAACGATTGGAGGTGGATGGTGTCCTGGACTCTCGGACCGATTCGCAATATTTACGTCTCTCTACATCAAGATACCGATTCCGCCCCAACACGGTTCTCCGCCTCCATGCACGATCGGGATGTCATTCTGCGCGAGCCATCCGCGTATCCAGTGTGCAAGGTCGCTGGCCATATTCATGACAACTCTGCCATCCAGCATGATAACGCCGTGCTCTTCCCTTTCATTCACAGTCTCGCTGCGTCTCCCTTGTTCGTGTCTTCCTCACTTTCCACACTTTTTTTCATCGAAAGCCTCGCGGATGCACAATCGCTCGACGACTTCGACTCCACTCGTCCGTCAACTATCGTCAGCCTCCGCGTTCCTGTTTCCTCACCAGATTCGGCCACTGCCAGCGCAATACAGGACACTGTCAACTCAGGTATAACCACACTCCACCCAACTCCCGAAACTTCTGTATCCCCTCCTCTTTCCCCTACCTCCCCACCCGCTGTCATTTCCCTCGAGCAACATGCAGGACCCCCGACGCCCTCCGAATCACCAAACCTCCCACCTTTGGCTCCTTCAGGTCGAGTTCTCGGCAATATGCTTCCTACAGGTGCGCCGCCGTCTTCACTCTCCGACGACCCAATCCTACATCTCACTGGCCCGATAATAGTCGTCGCTGCCCCCAGCGCTTCTCCGGGACCAACTTCTGCACCTAATCTGGATACTGCTATTGAGGACGATGGTAGCTACAAGCCCGGTTTTCAAAATGACGATGACGCTCTTGACCCCTTATCGACTCAGGCAATCCACGCAAACACTCTGCCCGCCCTAGACCCTCCACCACAATCCCCGTCACTGCCGTCTGTCACCGACTCGGACCTAGCCATCACGGGTCGCCGTTCACCGAGGGGACCAATACCGGAGCGAACAGGAGATCATCCCCCTCGTCCTTCACAGCCAGATCACCTGTATGATATCGTTTAACCTCTCAGATGTGTGTGCGATAGGATACATATTCCTGCTGGGTCCTCGATACCACCATACTCATACTATCCGTTACTTTTCCCGTCACCTGATGTATGTACCGTCCTATTACGCAATACAATATCCGTAGCGAAAGATTTGAAGGCGAAATTGGCGAACCCCAAGCCTCGTCGCTGTACGCGAGAATATCAACAAGGGTAGTCGTTCCCACTTGCGCATCTGACGTCCAACCCACCTCATATGTTTTCCGCCTCGATCTGCGAGACTTTTAGGAACCCATGGCTAACTTCGAGGGCGGAACAGGGCCTCTCTTCAGTACAGTGTATACATCGTGATCGTAGACGAATGGGACAAGGTGAGTTGGAGCAGACGCAGATGGCAACTTTGCTTCGCAAGTTGTGCTGCGCCCTTGTTTTCTCACATTGACCTCGGGTTGATGGCTCAGTCCGTTCCCCGCTTCCTCGCAACCTTTGTGTTCGCGACTTAAGGCTCCAACCATTTAAGTTTAAAACAGTTTCTAAACTATTTACATGGTTTACCTTTACCATATATTTACTGGCATGGTGGTATGAAGTAAATAAACTAAATAGTAAACAGTAAACAGTTACCCCAAGACCCTTTTAGACTCTAAAGGAACTGTTATCCACATTTGGCCTCTGATCAGAAGATTTAAGTGTGCTAATTACCTCTTTTACACTGACAAAATTTTAACACTTCTATAACAAGAGGCAATTCCTTTTCCTTCATTTTTTATGGTCAAAAATGTGAATCTGATATTTATACACTATTAAGCCAGATTCATGTTTAAAAAATGATATTAAGATGGTATTTATACAACATTTTCCACAATTTATAGTGGGAAAATATATTATTATTTCAGGATTCATCTAGATATAGCTTTGAAATGAGAGCCAAACCAGTAGCCAACACCATTTAGACTTGAAATAAAGAAGTATCATTTGCATTTTTCTAACCTATTTTTATGTAAAACATTGCAGAAGAATATCCACTTTCCAACAAAAGAGATTGTAACAAGATTGTAACAAGTAAATATCATTTTAACATCTTTTTTTGATCTGAATTTAGCCTAATGATATATAACCATCACTGGATGGAAAATACCCTTTTACCATTGATAAAATTTAGGCATCTATAACAACAGGTATTTTTCATTCACAATTCATACATAAAATGTTGATAAGGTAATTAAATATTGTCAATGCAACTTCAAGGCATAATATGTAGACAGTGTAGATTTTATTTTCCACAGAATATTATAGAGGTTGTATTATGTATCTTGTTAAAATATCTCACATGGTAACTGAGGAATGCCTAATTGGATGACTCAGAGTTGCCCTGGCATTTTAAATTGTCTGCCTCCACAAACATCTTTAGACTTTATTTCCTACTTGTAGGATCCCAAAAATGTTGGCTCTAGCTGCACTTAAGGATAACACAACATAGGGTTAGTTGTTGAATATGTTAGTAAGAGTTAATTTTCAAGTTACTATTTTCATCATATTTCATATATTTGCTACAGTGGCCATCTTCAGAAAATGTTTGAAGTATCAATGCAAATTGTTTTATAAATAGTATTTACTGTCTATAAACAGTTTATAATGGTTTACTGTCTATTTACTGGCTGTTGAGTAAACATAAACTAAATGGTTGGAGCCTTATCGCGACTCAACCCATGACATCTACCAGACCTCCGCGTTCGAGTTCTCTTTCGCCAATATCTACCAGGTTCTTGACGACCCTCGGGCATACGTTCAGTGACTCGAAATGGATATGCTGAATCGACATCACCGCCGGCATCGAGTTTCTGAGGCGTCAGACGACCTGCAGGCGCGTCCCGTAGACCCACTCCTCGCCCTGTTCAAGCACGAGCGACAGACAATTGATAGCCCTTCAAACAAGGCCCGCAAGAGACCAGACTATTCACAAAGGTGCCTAAAGCTGACCACGGAACGTGTTCCGTAATGTATGAAGTTCGCCTAACGGTTGCATCTTTGCCGAGAAATGGACGCTAAGAGGCGGTGCTGTATAGCATGCGGAGAGGAAGGTGAGTTCGGCGGCGAGACGTCGGGAGTGCACGATGTCAATGAGAGTGAGACAATCGCTGCCGTGGAGCTTGGACGGGGCGTATGTCGAACGGTCTCCCTAGCCCCAGCACACCGAGCGCCGCGGTGTGCTGCACCGTGTGCAGCAGTTCGGTCACACGCATTTTTGTTTCTGGAGAATCGACCGGCCATGGGTTTAATAGGTGGGCATATAATAGGTTGAAAAATCCCTGTTGTGAGACGGTAGCGTGACAAGAGCGTTCATGGGAAAAACCTTTGGCATGCACCGCGGCCAGTGCCCTCGCCTCGACATCCTCAAATAAGATGAAACCTCTCTTGTACGGAAAATTATCAAGATAGAGACATCGGACCATCCTCGACCGAAAGCTACTGTCGAATCGATTAGACGTAAGCTGCATTGGCACTTTCCGGTTCTTGGTCTGCCCAACGAAATGTATCCTGCGAACTGGGTAATCTGCGTTTTGTGCAAAGCACGGCGAGGCACTCATGTACGTTGTCCACAAAAGTAGCGAATTTCGCGACGGCGTCTGTTCTGATACAATACTGTAGCGGTTCCGGATGTGTAGGGTCTGTAGACCCGGACCATGCGCGGACATCGACATGACAAAGCCAAATAATATTGCCTCTACTCTCAACAACCGCGGCCCAACCGCTAGTAGCACCAAGGTCACGAACATTGTATTGCTGGCAGAGGGCGAGCTGGTATTGATTCCCATTAACATGTTGGACGCACATAGTTTGTATATGACACGCGACAACACCGATACTAATCACTAGGGAGTATACCACTAGTAGTACTCTACTTACACCCACCGGCCGTCTCTATGTAGACCGATTCAGATTCAGTGATGAGAAACGGAAATACTAGACGAAGCGTCAGAAGGTGTCTAGAAGATGTCGATGGCTACGGCGACAATCTGGGTTAGGGAGTGGAATAATGAGTGCGACAAGGTGTTGAAACTAGCCCGGGTTACAGCTGTTTTCATAACATATGTCGGGTGAACTTTCGCATAGCCCAGCGGACATCCAAAACTCATGAGCGGGGTTCTATGGGAAAATTGGGTTATCATACACAATTGGGGTTATAGAATAGTTATCTGCGTTGTCATGCTCTATTTTTGTGACAAGAAGTTTCGGCATGGTCACCAAGATGCCCATTCAGACTACGCCTGTAAGCGAAAAATGGTCGCGACCTGACATATGTTATGAAAACAGCTGTAGTCCACTACCAACGACTAAGTATTGCAACCAATCTTTCAAAATCGAGTGACCCGAGACCCGTGACCTATAGAATATTAGAATCCAGAGTAAGCCAACGTCGAATAACAAGATACGACTATGGCTACGTGTCGCGTTTACGGTCGTGGACACTTACGAGTCGGTTGTGACTCCTTCGTAAGCAGTAATAGGTCACGGACTTATCATATCAGTCATCGAGTATCACATGTAGGATACCATGACTCATTCCTAGGATCGGTATAGTAGAGTTCGAGCTACATACGCGATTCGTCTTACGGTTTCATGAGGCGCTTCAAAGTGGCCTCCTTATCTGTATAAATAACATGACGGGAAGACTGAGGATCCCCATCTCGGTCTTCTTCCTTTGTCACCATTCTATTGCCTCTTGTCGTGACTTGTGTCCTTCTCCTCTGCTTCTTGATACGTCTGTCTCTTGCGGAGCAGGTCGTACTCCGTCATTTACGCCTAGTGGACTTAGCCCTAGAGCTCCTCGAGATCACGTGTCTACCAGAGACTGTGTATCTATTTCTGACCTAGACTTCCTACGCCTATGCTAAGTCGTGATCGCCCTTTCGATAGTCCAAGTCGGACTCAACACAGTGACAGCGTTACATTAAGACCGAGATCATCCACCGTGGCATTCACTACTCAGGACCAGTGGAGGAATTTTCAACCGTACCACCTCGAACGACGAGGAGATCGCAACGTACCAATCCTCTTCTTAGGAGCAGCCCGTTGGAGGCAATATAGGGGAGACAAAGGATACTTTGTCGATTTCGCTTCAGGACCGACTCGATATTGTCCCGTCGAATTTAACTTTGAACACTCGTGCTGGGTAGAGGTTACCTGGAACCCCATCGACAACCACTGGGACGCGGTCCGACCAGCAGGACGAAACTATGACTGCGACATAGACTCACACAACTTGCCTATAGGAACTAATTGGGGACCCATCGATGGAGCCCCAGTCGAAGATCCAAGCACTTCCGAACCCTGCACTCCCGCTCCATCAGAAGGAAGCGAAAGCGAAAGCGAACACACTACTGAGAACCAGGACAGTGAAGGAGACGAAACAAACCAACTGGTTCAGCGAGCTGAGTCCCTTCACATTGATGAACCCGAAATCATTCGCGTAAACCCACCCGAGATGGCCACAGAGACCATGATCCAAGAAGAAGTTCATTGCATACAAGCCGAAGCTGAAGCCATCCTCCTCCCCATTCACCCAGAAACGGGACATCGCATGACAGCAGACGACGCCGCCCTATATCGAGCAGTAGGACCCGATCAACCAGACCCACCATCGGGAGGACCTCCCAATCGTGACGGAGGACCCCCAGGAGGAGGACCCCCAGGAGGAGGATTCCCTGGAGGGGGATGTCCTGGAGGAGGATTCCCCGGAGGAGGTGGACCACCTGGAGGAGGAATCCCCGGCGTCGGACTACATGGGGGATCCGACAAATTGTCAGGTGAGCCCCCCTCTACCTTTGATGGAGACAGGACTAAATACGAATCCTTCCTCACGCAATGGCACATTTACTGGGGAACGAACTACGAGGCACCCATCATGACCAACGTCTACCGACGCTGCCTCCTCTTCCTCGGCTACATCAAAGGAGTGTACATCAGCAAATGGACGCTAACCATACTCGAATGGTTAAACAACGAAGTCCGATGAGGTGTCCCTCGTCAATCCGACACCCTCTGGAACCATGTAACCGTGGAGTTTGCGCGACGATTCGCCAACACTCTCGAAGCCAAACAAGCCCAAGCAGAATTGCAGAAAGGGTTTAGAATGACAGGAGACTAGGGAATACCACGGGTTGGCCAAACCCGTCACGGGTCACGGGTACGGGTCACGCGGGTACGGGTCAGGGTAGCGATTTCCCAACCCGTGCAAAACCCGTACCCGTGGCGCGGGTACCCACGGGTTTTCCAACTTTTGCGACCACTGGCACTCTCAGTTTGCGAATTGCAACAAAGTTCGAGTGCTCTTGCCTGTTTCTATCTGTATTGGATCACCTTCACATGAGTTAATATGGCCCATATTGGGCTCGTTCCTATGACATCCGAGTCGCCATCGATTCTTGCGGTTTCCTCACCCCGTGCCGTCCTATCTTTCCATCCATCTGTCTCCACAACCTCTCTCTTTCCTCTTCGTTATTTATTACTTCAGCATGGCCTCTTATCTCTGGGCTGACATTGGCCGTGATCCCAACATGCGTGCTCCTTTGTCAGTTCTGTCCCTACTTCACACCCCAAATGGTCCACACAGGATATCGACATCGTTCTGTGGGATGAATACGGATTTTCTGACCCTGAGGACGTCAAACAGACCATTGTCGCCGCGGATGACCGATGCTATCTTGAGCCCTCCAAAAAGCTCGGGGCGACTCACGAGATTCTCTACTGCTGCCTCCCTGGCTGGAGGACCAACGGGCGCTGTGTCAAAGTCGACATCCTCGTGCCAGGCACCCTCGGGCTCCCCGAGATCGACGTGTTCGCAGCCTTTAAATTTCCATGACATCCGAGTGATCCGACTCGTCGACTCGTCGCCATCGACTCTCTCGCGACTTTCCCCATCCCCATCCGGCCTCCATCCACGCACAATGTCTACCATTTCTCATTATCTCGCTCATACACCCTCACGACGTCTTTCCAGATATGCATCAACTCGAATGAAGTGATCACCTGCCTTCATCCAAATTGTCTCTACGGCACAGGCACTCATGGACCGGCCGCGCGTTCCCGCGCTCGACTCTCATGCTGTCTCCATTCGGCATCACAGTGCCCGCGACCGCAACAACGACACATCTACAGGTGCGCCGCTCTCCCTCGCCTCACCTCTGTTTACTTATCGCTGTTGGTCTCGGCATTCTCACGTATACACCACAGCTCTCAAGACCCCACATCGCGCATTAGCTACACCTTTGCCTGTGACAAATGCATGGCTACCCGACTTCTTGCTTCAAGTTCCCAACACTGGCTATCAACAACAATCCTGTATCTATGAATTCGGTTGAGTATTTTTTTTTGTTTTTGAGTTGTAACGTTTTCTGCTGACTTCATTGTTGGCCCTATCCATACACAGCACTTCCATGTCGCAATGGACATCACATCGCGATGCATGCCGATAGCCTCGCAAATGGCTCATGGGCCACTTGTTCCAAGGCATTGCCTGGTCCTTACATGACGATGGTGGCGGTGACAACAACAACGCTGGCGACGTGAGACGATCAAGCAACAACACTGGTGACAGCGACGAGGCGACTAACGGCAACGAGGTGATCACGACTGATGGGGCCACCACGAGACGGCGACGGCGACGGGGCCACCACATTGAAGGCGATGAAGATACCCGATACCGGGCCCGGCGATGACAGCGACGGCGACGAGGTATCACGAGGCATCGGGGCAATGGCGACGGGGCGACGACAGCAGCAACATCGATGATAGTCGTGCCATGGCAGTTGGACTCGTACTAGTAGTAATATATTTGAGATTGCACAGAGCGGGTACGGGTAACCCGTCAAACCCGCCATCAACCCGCCTCACCCGCTCGCACCCGTACCCGTACGCGCGGGTACCCGTACGCGCGGGTACCCGTACCCATGACCGCGGGTACGGGTTTCGGCGGGTACGGGTACGGGTAGCCCCAAAATTACCCGGGGGTGACCCGTGGTATTCCCTACAGGAGACGATATTGATGCGTACATCATCAAATTCGAACACCTTGCACGGAAAGCTCATTACCGTCTCGACGACCAACAAACAATTGACCGCTTTACGGCGGGGCTGCCCCAAGCACTATTTACCAAGGTCTATGAACTAGACGAGCCAAGAAACTTCAACGACTGGAAGGCCTGTGTACTCCGGAGACAAAAGCAGTATATCCACATGAGAGCGCGCCTTAACGTCCTCAAAACAGGAAGACCCCTCCCCCCGGCCCCAATGTTCCAGACTTCATGGAGACCCCCGATCAATAGATGGGCTCCCCCTTGCAACCCACCGCCGCGGTATGACCCGAACACAATGGACACATCGGCCGACCGAACCCGAGCCCGAGTTGCGGAAGTGGGCGATCCAAACAGGGGTCCATGCCCGCCATTCCAGCCAAGGACAGGAACCAACCGAGGCAGCAGACCACCGCGAGATATGGGGACAGTAACGTGCTATAACTGCGGACAGCTGGGTCACTTCTCATGAAATTGCCAACAGCCCCAGCAGCCTAGGCGTGGCCAACCGTCCTCCAGCAGAGCTACGGAGACGGACTACTATGCCCAAGAACTGGAGATTGAAGCACGAACGGTGACCACGGCTCACCCCCAACAACGCGCCGATAACTGGCTCAGCGGTATCAAACAAGAAAGTGATGAAGTAAAAGACCTAGTCCTTCAGGAGATATGGGGGAAGGAGGGTTTTTGGGACGCCTGAACCCATCGGCCTGGGTGAGGGCAGTTAATTGTAACTCTGTAATCATGACTCGCTACCGTTCACTTCAAATTCCAGTCTCGATTCGCACCAGTTACTCCATGGCCGACATAAAAGGTCTAGTTGACTCGGGAGCCACCGACAACTTCATACGACCAGCCTTCGCAAAAAGAATGGGGCTCGGACTAGTCGAACTAGACCGACCCAGGAAAATTTGGAATATTGACAATACGGAAAACAAAGCTGGGTCCATCACGCATTGTGTGGATCTAGACGTACAGACTAAAGGAGTTCGCAAAACTCTACGCTTCCTAGTTACGGATATTGGAAACGAAGATCTCGTACTCGGATACCCATGGCTTTCTACCTACGAACCCACTATTAGCTGGACACACGCAGTTATTCACGAAGATATGATGCCCATCATCATCCGATCCATAAATCCATCTCAGCATCAAACTGTCATCGGACATATGACGGTCGAAGAGAAGGAGGACGCACTCAAGGATCTGGAAGAAGAGTGTCACGTACGTACTACTGCGACTGAATTAGCCATCATGGCCAATCAGCAAACCATCACCGCCGTACTGCCCCCGGAGTACCAAGAATTCGCCAAGATCTTTGATGAAGAGGCGTCCTATTGGTTCCCGCCATCGAGGCCTTGGGACCACGCTATCGAGTTCAAGCCCAACACCCCAGCGTCAATCAACTGTAAAGTATATCCGATGACGCAAGAGGAGGACAGCAAGCTTAAAGAATTCCTGGACAAACAGTTGAAGAAGGGATACATACACCCATCCAAATCCCCGTACGCCTCATCCTTCTTCTTCATTAAAAAGAAGGACGGAAAGCTATGCCCTGTACAGGATTACCGACGTATCAATGCGGTCACCATCCGAAACCAATACCCTCTCCCGTTGATATCCGACCTCATCACCGATCTAAGTGGGGCACATACATACACCAAACTCGACGTCCGATGGGGGTATAACAACATATGCATAAAGCCAGGAGACGAGCCCAAGGCAGCATTCAAAACACGGTATGGGCTCTACGAACCGCTAGTCATGTACTTCGGACTCACGAATTCCCCGGCAACGTTCCAAATGATGATGAACGCAATCCTACGAGACACCATCGCGAAGCACGAGCTAAGGGGTACCATTATTCGCGTCTACATGGACGACATCGGCATTGCCACAAGGGACCCTGCCGACATGCAGGCTCATATTGACACAGTCCGTGACATTTTGGCGGTATGTTTGGCGCACGACCTCTACTTCAAGCTCGAAAAGTGTCTCTTCCATCAACCACGGATGGATTACCTGGGGGTAATTCTTGAAAAGGGGGTGACACGCATGGACCCGGTAAAAATCACGGGAATCAGCAATTGGCCCCGCCCCACTTCGGTTCGTGATGTCCGCTCATTTCTCGGCTTCTGCAATTTTTACTGTCTTTTCATCCGTGGTTTTGCCACCCACGCGAGGCCGCTCAACAAGCTGACACGGAAGGACACCGAATGGTCATGGAATACGGAGGAAGAACAAGCGTTCCAGAAGCTCAAAACACTCATAACAGAAGAGCCAGTCCTCACACACCCCAACCTGGGAGACCAGTTCGAACTAGAGGTAGACGCCTCCGGATTTGCAGTAGGAGCAGTGCTACTTCAAAAGAAGACAGACAGCAAACGACACCCAATCAGCTACTACTCGGCCACACTGAATGAGGCTGAACGGAACTACGACATCTATGACCTGGAACTGCTGGCGATTGTCAAGGCCCTACGTCACTGGCGACCTCTTCTGGCAGGATCCCTGCACAAAATTAAGATCTTCTCCGATCACATGAACCTGCAGTACTGGAAGACCCCGCAGAAAATAAGTCGACGTATTGCACAGGAAGTAGGGCTCCGCACTGTGACCGTCTGACGGTCGTAGTGACTGGTCGTAGTGCCATACACACGTGTCGTAAGACTGGTCGGAGAATGCCAAATACAGTACGGTACGATACGAAAACCAACCGCAATTGCCTGTCTGTAAACGGTTTACGACCCGTCATTACGATGTCTTATTCAACTCTAAGCAATACTTCAATGATTTTATTCCTTGGTTCAGTCTGCCTCCAGTAGGTGGTGCATTGACAACGCTTCATATGCGATTCAATCAGGGTGCTGAGATAGTCCAAGCGAGGGCGCGAAGACGAAGAGAGTGGACATAATGTTGCAAACGCAAGCACAAATCTACGAGGAAGGAAGTGAGAGATGAGCGAGTTGAGAAGGTGATGAGAGTTGTCTGACTTACAAGAATTCCAATTGAGTGGGCTGACCTCAAGGCGAACACCAAACGGTAAGAAAAGGGGCAACATGATGCCGGTATACTAGAAGCAGGAGATGGTGGCATAGGGCCGAAAATAGGGAGATGCAGAACAAGCTGGGGTGATACGGTCCTACAGAACACGGAAACGAGGCATTATGACATGTGGGGCCAAGACACGGGGACAAAGGGAGCCAGTATGAAAGGTCAATGACGATGGTGAGAGGGCGGTGGGTGATACAACAAGGATGGAGGGCCTAGCGAACAAAGGCGAGGTGCGACTCCGTGCGAGGACACGTGGCCGCATGGCAGTCTGTCCGCCACGCCACTTGGTGTCTGCAGTTTTCAACCTCACTCAGTTGCCCTGGTCTCCACTCTAGCAAGGGCATTCACACATATCTTCCCTCTCTATATACCTTGTGTTTTAACTTTCAACAATGGATAAGGGATAAGAGAGTCCCTTGGCTTTAGATCTTGGTAAGTTCTCAGTGAAACTCCTTCCCTGCACTCTCCAGTGTTCTGCATCTGCGCACGCCCTTAGTGACCCTAGTGCGACTCACTCCCGATAGAGACAGAGAAACATACAAAGTATTGCACCATGCAGGGGCGTGCGTGACCCTTTGCATCACCGATCACCGTCAATCTGTGCTGCCCACGTTTCGCATTGCCTAGCATGCCACATCAGCACGTGGCCTTAGCTATCCGAGAGCGACATGTCCCCAAACCTGGCAGACATCAGTTCGAAGTTTCGCGCCTCACGGACGCCTGCAAGATCGGTTGCGACGCTCCGCACCTCCCTGAACTAGGGATTGCCCGTGGGTTTGAATACCTGGGCCAGGTAGCGGGTAGGGTACCCCGGGTACGGGTACGGGTCGTGCCGTGGCAACCCGCCTGTACCCGTACCTGCAGTGGGGGTTCAGCGGGTTAGTGGCGGGTCGAAAACGCGAATGGTCACTTTAATTACCTAGGCCGTGGAGCCCGATGTACGCTGCGGCGCACGAATGTGGTGGAATGTGTTGCGGCAAGTCGCGCTGCTACCATCCACTAGCACGCGGCGCCCACTAGCCTGTCCATCAATCCGATTCAATCGTGCCTCGGAAATGTGCATAAAATACAAAAAAAAGAGACTAGAGTCTAGAAGTACTACTCCATGTCTGCAGAATCTTCGGGCCTTCGACGCAAGCGCGTTGCAACGGAGAGAGCAACAGACAATGGCGACCCACTCCTTGCGAACAAGAAAGCTCGCAAGGCTGCGAAGGACGCGAATTCGAAGTCGACTATGCCATTGCGACCTAAGCGTCCTGACAAAAGGGCAGCACCAAGGGTAAGCATTATTCGTATACCTGCCACGCGACACAACCAACTTACCTGTTGCAGTCCACCCACTGCCATCGAACTGCAGTCTGAGTGGAAATTGTAGACGAAGATATTGCACCATCTGAAAATTCTCAGATCCCGGAGCAAGTGGACAGTGGTGATGACGACGTTGCTGGTGAAGATGACGTCGTTGAACTCGAAGAGACATCCGAGGCAGAGCTAGGTAGGCATTGTCAGTTTCCGAGGTTCTCAGGCGCTGACCCAATACGCCTCCGAGTCTAGAACGTCTCTTGAAGGATTGGAACTCACCGATATATGTGTTCTTCAAAGTCACAGCATTGATCGAGGTGATCAATGGGCGCTGCGTCCATGTTTTTGAGTGTAACGCGAAGTGTTGCGTAGGTAAGGGAAATGGCCGCATGGTGCGCCGGTATCTGGACACCAGTGATGCGAAATCGACGGGCAACCTCCGAAAGCACGCAAAAGGTTGCTGGGGGGATGAAGTAGTAGCGGCGGCCGATGCGACTAAGAATGTACAGGCAGCTCGTGAAGCTCTAGAGAAGGTCAAATCTGTGGATGGGTCAATCACAGCGGCCTTTCAATGTATCGCAAAAGACAAGATGACTTACAGCCATCGCCAGCTTACAGCTATTGAGGCACGGTACACTTCGTTGTCTCTACCCCCAAGCGCGCTCTTGATGGTTCTGACCACGCCTCTAGTGCGGAGTTCGTTCGTTGGGTCGCAGAGAGCAAGCGACCCTTCCAGATTGTAAATGATCAGGGTTTTCGGAAATTGATGATGTCCGGCCGCCCTACATGTTACATCCCTTCAGCCAAAACGATTTCGCAGGACATGAAACGAGTCTTTGTGCACGTACGACGGCGCGTCGCTCATATGCTACAGGTAAGGGCCTTTTCTCATCAAACAAACGACAGATTACTGACCTGAGAAGGGGTATGGCGGTGTGTTGAACTTCGCCACCGATGCCTGGACATCACCCAATCACAAGGCGTATATGGCCGTGACAGTCCACTTTGAGAGCGAAGGCGTCCCGATTTCGATGCTCTTGGACATTGTCGAAGTGGCCAAGTCGCATTCGGGCGTCAACCTCGCTGTAGTATTTGCGAGGGTCCTAAAAGAATTTGGAATTGAGGACAAGGTTAGTTATGTCGACTTCAGGAAAGCTATAGCAGATAAAACTCACATTGTGGTACCAGATACTCAGCATTACTTGCGACAACGCGTCCAACAATGACAAGATGATCGGGCATCTATCGACGCTCATCGAAAGCTTCCCGGGTGCGGCCAACCAGACAAGATGCTTTGCCCACATCCTCAACCTGGTTGCCAAAAGTATCCTTCGTCAATTTGACATCCCTGAGAAAATGGACGAAGACCTCAGTGACGCTGCCATGGCCCTTGAAGCGCTTGCCCAGGAACTTGAGAGCGTCTCAGATAACATGGACCCCGATGAAGAGCTGGACACTAGCACAGATGAACTCGAACTGGATGATGATGACGAAAATGGTCTGGCAGAAGATCGTGAAGGTATGTCAGTGGGAGAGATAGCAGAACTTGAGGGGAGCGTTGCTCCGATTCGGTTGATGCTCACTAAGGTAACGGCGGATGATTCAAGTCCTTCAAACTCAGCTTCTTACCTCAGCTTACGCACGAACAGCTTCGTGCGATCGCCAATGCAATCAAAAACTCTTCCACCATCCTCCTCCCTCAGTGGCTCGCCAAGCTCAAGGAACTTGGGCTCGCAGTTCGGGTCATGCCTCGTGATGTCTCAACACGCTGGAACTCAACGTTTGATATGCTCGATTTTGCTATCGCCTACCGTGTTGCCCTTGACAATCTGGTGTCCAACTGTGACTTCAACCTTCGCAAATACGAGTTGGAAGACGAAGAATGGGCCATTGCCATTCATTTGCGGGATACGTTGAAGGCATGTTTTTTTCTTTTTTTGTGCTACAGTCTGGAAATAACCCATTACTCAGATTTTCAAACACGCTACGCTCTTTTTTTCTCGGGACACACCGAGCATCAGCGTTGTTATACCTGCCATGGACCACATCGACGCTCATCTGGCCACGGCAACACAAGACACTTCTTTTTCCTTGCCCATCCATGCTGCGCTTGCCATCGGGAAGAAAACCCTCAACCAGTACTACAATAAAACTGACCATTCTGAGGTTTACCGCATCGCTATGAGTAAGTTGCCAGGCCCACTCCATGCGTTATCATTCGGCATGCCAACTGACATCCATCGTTAGTTCTTCACCCTCGCCACAAGTTGAAATACTTCAAGACCGCGGGATGGGAAGACAATTGGACCAAAGCTGCACACTCCATTGTTTGCACCGAGTTCGATCGGACCTACGCGTTCATGGATCTTGATGTTCAAGACCCAATTAACAAGGTTTGTTAGTTGCTGTACGTCAATCCATTTGAATGAACTAATCCCTGACTCCCTAGCCCCCACCTCCGACACCAGGGAACATGTTTGACGCTTTACCTGCACTCGCTGCCCCAACACCTTTGGAATTACGTGACGAACTTGAACGGTATCTTAGCACAGACCCGGAACATGTTACTGACGTTTGCTGTAACGTCTACCACGGACGTCTGCCTGACTTAGGCAAGCTGATGTGCTGATCCTCGGGGGAGATAGTAGTTTCTGTTCGCGGAGGTAGTGTGAATGTAAATGGGATGAGGGAATAGACGTTCCTCAGGTCCTAGATATCCGTGGAGGTCTTCTCCCAGCGGAAGGTAGATTGGTGGGGAGCGGACGACTCTGAGTTCGTCCCACGACTCGTGATCGACGACGTAGATTTGATGAAACGGCTTGGCGACGCGTTCGTTGTGATAGAGGTACACCCGGTGGCACGTGGCGTCGAGAGGGTAGTTCACTGTCCACACGGTTGGTCAGACACGTGGGTAGCCGGAGGCCAATGGAAGTCACGGGGATCTTTAAACGATATGCCGGACGAAGGGAACTCACTAAGGGGGGAGATCCCTTGTGTAGAGGACGAGTCAAGAAGTGGTATTCGAAGAAGACCAAGATGCGGATCCTGGTCTTCGTACGAGTCCCTATATACATGTATGAGGTAGCTTTGAAGCTCCTCTCGAATCGTAGCTAGCCAATAGCATAAGTAGAGCGAACCCTAATACAACTACTACTAGGAATGAGTCATCTCGTACAATCACATGCTAATCCCTACAGCTGACTGATGCTGCGCAGTCCATGACTAAGTACTTCTGACACTCGTAAGTCATCACCGATGAGTCAGAGTCCACATCCAAAACAAAACGTTACATCACCCCCTTTTCAGACTCGAGCCCCAGCTCGACGCTCCTAGAGGCGTTCGGTGGTCTTCTGTGCCAGCGTGCGACCGCGGCCTACTCCGTCGCGTTGGTCCTCGATCCTCTCAATCGCATTGGCCCTCTGCAAACGGATGACACTCATCTTGCGATCCATTCCGATGCGCTCTAGCTCCTGAACTCTCTGCAGCACCTCCTTCTCCTTTGCGGCGTACCCGGCACACATGCTGCGGAAGCGGTGTATTTCCGCTAGCAGGGTGAGGTCCTGGATTTCGAGGAGGGCGCGGTCTACTGACTGACGCAGCCCGCTTTCCGCATCGAGGAAGACTAAGTCGTCATCGGTGTACACTGGCGGGTTTGATAGGCACTGGGAAGTGGCGTGAACGGGCTTCCCATACTGTTGGTCGGTTCCTCGTCGGTAGGCGAGGACAAAGGGGTCGGCGGTGAGGATGAGTTGAGTAAAACGGGCCGACCAAAGATGTTCGTGAGCGTCTCTGATAGGGAAGGGAATATAATGGGCTCCCCTGTTGTGATGGAACCCCGTGGGTGGAGGCGTTTCCACGCCGCATCGGGGAATCGGGCTTTGTTCCTGTTCCGGATGGACTCGTAGCGTGGGTCGAGCCATCGGCGGCGCGGTGAGTACTTCCCCCGTGGTTCCGCATAGCGGGGGGGTTTCCGAGTGCGTCGTGGTGAGATGGGTGGCATAACGTAGATGCGGATGCGGCGACAGGTGTTCCGCCGGGTCGTAGGGGTCTCCGGGGAGGTGGCTGTCCCCAACTCCGAGACCGTCGTCGCTGGGTGCTGGTGTTTGCGGTCTCGTCGGGACGTAACTGTCCGCGAGGGAGCTGGAATAAAGAGTGGGGGACGGCGAAGGAAGTGGGGATGCCTCGGTGGAAGGACAATCGTCTCTTCCTGGTTGAAAGGAGAGGGGAATCTGCAGGGGTGACGATGGCGTGGATTGTACGGTCCGTACTGGGATTGCATCGTCGGCGATGTAGAGGATGGTTACTGGGGTGCGGGACATGAGTGAGGCGATGTGTGAGAGAGGGGGATGAAGACGTCTCTTGGGTTATGCCCCTGCTTATATGTGTCTCGCTGGCGGGGTTTGATTGTTTGAACTTTCGTACGGCTTCATCGGCAAATACGTCATCCTTGGAGACCCACTGGTTGTCCGAGTCAGGGTAGCCTTTCCATTTGACAAGGTATTGCAATTTGCGACTGCGGCCGAACTTCCGAGAGTCTAGAATCTTCTCGACCTCATATTCTTCTTCGCCTCCTACTAGATCCGGAGGTGGGCGCTGATAGTTTGGTCCGTGCGTGGGCGTTTCGCGATACGGGGTCAGAAGGTCTACGTGGAACACTGGATGGATGCTCCACTGCGTGGGAAGTTCTAGGCGGTAATTGACTGCGGACATCACCTGGGTTACCCTGAACGGGCCATGTCTTCTGGGCGCAAGCTTTGCGGTTGGCTGGTTGGTCCGGAGGTGGCGTCCTTCTAGCCATACTTGATCTCCGACTTGGTACTTGGGCGTATCTTTGTTCTGTATCCATCGCTGCTGCGCTTTGATCATCAGTTCCTGGGCGCGCTTTCGTGCCTCTTTGAATTGTTTGACCCTGAGTGCTACTTGTGGGATAGGGGACGGTCGATCTGTCCAGTCCGCGCGCGGGTTGTACCCCATTAGTAAACTGAAGGGGGATTGCTTGGTTGCTTCGTGGGGCCATTGGTTGTGGGTGAATTCCGCCATGGGTAAGTAGTGGATCCAGTTGTCCTGTCGCTCATTGACCCAGAAACGGAGGTACTGTTCTAGCCATTGGTTGGTGCGTTCTGACTGTCCGTCTGTTCGCGGGTGATATGCAGTCGAGATGTTCTGCTGGATCCCTAGTATCAGGCATAGTTCGCGTGTGAACTTGGACGCGAAGCGGGGGTCTCTGTCACTGATTATTTTGGAGGGTAATCCGAATCGCGGGAATACGTGTTTTACGTACAGGGCGGCTGTTCCTTCTGCCGTTATCTCTTCTTGACAGGGAATGAATAAGGCCATTTTTGTGCAGTCGTGATCCGTTATTGTGAGGATCGAATCGCACTCCTGTGCCACGGGGAGTTTAGTGATGAAATCAAGGGCTATGGTTTCGAACGGCATAGCTTCCGGTTTAGGGTAGATGGGTTGCAGTGCTGCGCGCTGTGGTCGTGTGTTGACCTTGATTCGTTGACAGTCAGCGCATCCCTTGACGTAGTCCATCACTTCTTTGCGTAGGCCAGGCCACCAGTAGTGGCGTTCCATCAGTTGTATCGTCCGATTGATTCCGGGATGTCCGTATACTGGTGGGTCGTGGTGTGCCTTGATGAGGTCCGTGTGATGGTGGAGTCCTGAGGTGACCACGCGTCTTCCCTCCTTGTACCATGTGCCTTCTATCTTTTTGAGCCCGTGGGGGTCTACCCATTTGCGTAACGTGTCTTCGTTCTGTCTGTATATGGGTAGTGCTGGCTCCATTTCCGTTACTGGAATGACTTTGGCTAGGCGTAGGGGGTCTTCCGTGGTGTCTATCGTGGTCGCTCTTACGAATACGTCATCGGGGAGAACTGTCACCTGTTCGTTGTCCCTTTCTCCTTGGTCATAGTCAGGGCGTCTTGACAGGGCGTCCGCGCGGCCGTTCGCGGTTCCTTTGATGTGGTGAATCTCAATGTCATATTCGGAGAGTTCCAGTACTTCCCGTGCCACGCGTCTGCTAATCTTCTGGGGGGACCTCCAATACTGTAGGTTCATGTGGTCTGAGAACACTTTGATCTTGTGCGGGGATCCAGCCAGGTATTGTCGCCAGTTTCGGAGGGCCTTTACGATCGCCAATAGCTCTAGGTCGTAGATGTCGTAGTTTCTTTCCGCTGCATTGAGGGTGTTGGAGTAGTAGGCGATGGGGTGTCTCTTGTTGTCCTCTCCTTTTTGTAGTAATACTGCTCCTACGGCGAATCCTGAGGCGTCGACTTCGAGCTCGAATTGTTTGTCGAGTTTTGGGTGTGCCAGTACTGGTTCCGTTGTAACGAGTGCTTTGAGTTTGTCCAGTGCTGCTTGTTCCTCGACTCCCCATTGCCATGTCGTGTCTTTTCTTGTTAGACGGTTGAGTGGTCGTGCGTATGTGGCAAAATTTCGAATGAAAGCGCGGTAGAAGTTGCAGAACCCCAAGAATGATCGCACCTGTTTTACGGAGGTGGGGGTAGGCCAGTCTCTGATGCCCGAAATTTTGATGGGGTCCATGCGAGTCACCCCCTTTTCAATGATTACCCCCAGGTAATCGATGTGCGGGGCGTGGAAGACACATTTCTCCGGTTTGAGGAATAGGTCGTTGGTTTCTAGTATATCCAGGATGTCGTGTATTGCTGCAATGTGGTCCTCCATATTGTTTGAAGCGACCGCAATGTCGTCCATATACACCCGTATGATCGTTCCCCGTTGCTCCCAGTAGTCGATTACGGGTTTCAGGATGATGTTCATTATTGCTTGAAACGTTGCCGGGGAGTTGGTAAGTCCGAAGAACATTACTAGTGGTTCGTACAGCCCGTAGCGTGTTTTGAACGCGGCTTTGGGCTGGTCGCCGTCCTTGATCAGTATATTGTTGTATCCCCAGCGGACGTCGAACTTGGAGAATATAGAGGCGCCGCTTAAGTCCGAGATGAGTTCTGGGATGAGTGGGAGTGGGTATTGATTGCGTATAGTCCACTCGTTGAGTTTTCGGTAATCCTGTACTGGGCGTAGCTTTCCGTCCTTCTTTTTGATGAAGAAGAAGGGGGATGCGTACTGGGATTTCGACGGTCGGATATATCCTTTTGCCATTTGTTCGTCTAGGAATTCTTTGAGGGCTTGGTCCTCTGCTTGGTTCATTGGGTAAACCTTGCAGTCGATGGCGCTGGGTGCGTTTGGTTTGAGGTCTATGGCGTGGTCCCATGGTTTCGAGGAAGGGAGTCGGTAGGATTCCTCTTCACTGAATACTTTGGCGTGTCTTCTGTATTCCTCCGGGACTTCTGTCTTCTGTGTGTGCTGTTGCGCCTTGATTGCTAGGTTTGTTGAGGTGGTGGCTCGTAGGTGGATTTCCTTTCTGTCTTCTTCCACTCTTGCTCCTCGTAGTGAGCACTCTTGTTTGAGTTGTTGGACGATTTCTTCTTTTTCTTCGTCGATGACTTTGGTTAAGGCGGCGCGTACGACTGCTTTTGCGATTACCGGGTCTATGCTTTTACGAGTGGGATTCGTGGTTCGTATAATGATTGGGTACTCGTCTGCTTTGAGGGTTGCGCTGGCCCATTGGATTGTTGGTTGGAAGGTTGCGAGCCATGGATATCCCAGGATTAAGTCTTCTCCCCCTACGTCGGTGATGAGGAATCTCATAATCTTCTTTTCCCCTTTGGTTTGGACGTCGAGATCCACGTAGTGAGTGATTTTTCCCGATTTGTTGTGTGTTCCGTCGATATTCCAGATATTTCGGTGTCGGTCTAGTTCATTTGACCCGATACCCATTTTTCTGACGAATGCGGGGTGTATGAAGTTGTTGGTGGCTCCGGAGTCTACCAGAGCTCTTTTGTCGGCCATGAAGTGACTTGTGCGAGTCGAAACTGGAACATGCATAGAATGATAGCGCGTTATGAACACAGAGTCACTTTTTAATGCCCTCACCCAGGCCGATGGGTTTAGGCGTCCTGAAAATCCTTCTTTCCCCATAGCTCCTTCATTACTAGCCCTTTGGCTTCCTCATCTAGTCCCGACACTCTCTCGAGCCATTCGTCTGCTCTGTCTTGGGGTGTGGAGGTGGAGGCTCGCGCTCCTCGTTCGCTTCCTTCTTCGAGATCGATGAGCGGTTCTTCTCGTACGCTTTGTACTTCTTCGATGTATGCGCCGCGCACCTGTGGGCCTTGACGTTGCCAAGTGGGGCAGTCTCGTGAGAAGTGTCCTTTCTTATGACATGTGTAGCAGGTGACGTCCCTTGCATCAATAACTCCTCTACCCTGTGGTCTTCTGGCGGGTGGTGTCCCTACGCGCTGGTTCCGTTTCCAGGTTTCAAGGACTTCTTCGGCGTCCGCAAGTCTTGCGCGGACTCTGCCTGGGGTGGTGTCCATGGCGTCGGGGTGGTTGCGGTATTGCTGCCACCCTGGTTTCTGAGGTGTTTGCCATGGGCGCATTGGCGCATTACGTTGTCCTTGTGGGCGACTTTGTCCCTGGTTTTGCCCCTGTTGGGGTTTCTTTCTGTCGACCCGGGCATTCATGTGGATCCAGCGCTTTTGTTGTTCTATAGCCGCTGCTTTCCATTGGGCGTAGGTGCTGGGGTTGTGGAACTGATATGAGTTGCGGTAGAGGTCGTAGGGTAATCCTGCCGTGAAGCAGTCGAGCACTAGAGGGGTGTTGGTTTGGTAGTTGCTCTGGCGGACTAGACGTTCGAACTTAGCTATGTAGGCGTCTATGTCCCCTTTTTCCATCTTGATTCCAGCACGGAGTTCTTGGCGCGCTTTCTCCTCCTCTAGGGTGTCGGTGAATTGTCTTTTGAATCCTCCTGCTACGGCTTCCCATAGCCATTCATCTAGGGGGCCTAGTCTGCGTTTCTCTTGTTTTAGCCATTCGGAAGTGGAGAGGATCCACTCGTTGACAAGGGGGCCTTGGAAGTAGGTGAGGAAGAGCATCGCCTTTCGGTATGGAGTTTGGATGATCGCGTTTTCATCATTTAAGTTCGTGAATAGTGTCCATTGGGTGTAGAACTCAGCTGCTTTGGTACGGTCTCCCGTGAATACCGTAGGTTCTTTTCCGAAGAACTTCTCCGCTCGTTGCATTGGGTTTGCGTTTGGTATTCCCAACGGCCATCCCGATGGAGGGTCTCCGTCTCCTTCGTTTCCTCCTCCGTGAGGGTCCTCGCCTCCCCCTCCGGGTTGTTCCTTTCGGTGCCCTGTTTCGGGGTTAATATCCCCCATGAAGGCCGTGTGTGCTTTTGTTTCTGCTTCGGTAATGGTTGCCATGCGTGGTATGGATAAGGTGGGAATCTGCTCAGCTAATGCTTCGAGGATTACTTCTTCGTGTGTTTCCTCGTCTCCGAGCACGTGTATTTCTTCTGGGTTGCTTTTGAGCGAAGGGGATGGGGCCGGTGTTTTTGGTGTTGGGGACCGTGCGTGTTCTTCCTCTATTGGTCTTCCGTCAATGGGACCCCACTGATCTCTTGTGGTGATGCTGCTTGCAAGGATATTGCACTGGAGTACGTCGTGTGTGGGTTGGACGGCTTTGTATTTGTCTGCGGAGTGATCCCACTTGAGTTCGACCCAGCAGAGGCGGTCGAAGTTGAACTCGATCGGGTAGCTTTGTTTCTTGTATTTGGCGGCGTACCCGATGTCTTGGGCGTCGTCCGACCAGAAGGCGTTTTTCAGATATTGGACGGGGACGTTTCGCTCTCCTCGTCTGTCGATGTGGTATGGGTTGAAGGGGACCCAAAGGTCCTTGGTGGTCGTGTTTGGGTCTTGAGGATAAGCCACGATGGGATCTTGGTCTTAATGTAACGTCTACCACGGACGTCTGCCTGACTTAGGCAAGCTGATGTGCTGATCCTCGGGGGAGATAGTAGTTTCTGTTCGCGGAGGTAGTGTGAATGTAAATGGGATGAGGGAATAGACGTTCCTCAGGTCCTAGATATCCGTGGAGGTCTTCTCCCAGCGGAAGGTAGATTGGTGGGGAGCGGACGACTCTGAGTTCGTCCCACGACTCGTGATCGACGACGTAGATTTGATGAAACGGCTTGGCGACGCGTTCGTTGTGATAGAGGTACACCCGGTGGCACGTGGCGTCGAGAGGGTAGTTCACTGTCCACACGGTTGGTCAGACACGTGGGTAGCCGGAGGCCAATGGAAGTCACGGGGATCTTTAAACGATATGCCGGACGAAGGGAACTCACTAAGGGGGGAGATCCCTTGTGTAGAGGACGAGTCAAGAAGTGGTATTCGAAGAAGACCAAGATGCGGATCCTGGTCTTCGTACGAGTCCCTATATACATGTATGAGGTAGCTTTGAAGCTCCTCTCGAATCGTAGCTAGCCAATAGCATAAGTAGAGCGAACCCTAATACAACTACTACTAGGAATGAGTCATCTCGTACAATCACATGCTAATCCCTACAGCTGACTGATGCTGCGCAGTCCATGACTAAGTACTTCTGACACTCGTAAGTCATCACCGATGAGTCAGAGTCCACATCCAAAACAAAACGTTACATTTGCGCTTGGTGGCACGAACATAGGCTTGTGTATCCTCGCCTTCACCGCATGGCTTTAGATTACTTGACAATACCGGGTACGTACTTCAAGTTAACTTCCTTTTCCCATTCTCTGTTTAATTTTCCTATCTAGCTACTTCAGTCGACGTTGAACAGGTTTTCAGCCAAGGGCGCCTTGTCCTATCCCACGTCCGTAGTCGCCTCTCGGTTCAGACGACACGCGCCTTGATGTGTCTTGGGGTCTGGAGCCGTCTTGGATATGTGAAGGATAGTGACATCAAGACCGTCGTTGTCTTACCAGAGGTCCCTGCCGATGAGGACGAGGAGGAGCTCGTGGTTGGATGGGATTCAATTTAGTTAGTAGACACGTTTACGGTGACGGACAATTCTTTCCATACTTTGAAACCCAAAGTTGCTCATGTGAACAGAAAACCATTCTGCAAATCGACGGAGCAAGGCCACCTTGACGCGAAGTCTGTCCAATACGCGTGAAAGCTTGCGAATTGACTTTCCGTGCACAACTGTCCATTTGGTGATGTTTGCTAACAACGGCTTTATCTCCTCTTCAGATTACTTTATTCTCTCAACATCGCATCCGTTGCCCTCAGGATCCAGCACCGTGCGCTACGCGAAGCAGGACCCCATCGACTGTGTGGCCGTGCTCCGCCTCGGCTTTATTCTCTCGACATCGTGTCCGTTGCCCTCGGGATCCAGCACGCTGCCCGATCTCAGTGCTCACATCGCCCATGAAGTTGCTCATATGAACCGAAAACCATTCTGCAAATCGACGGAGCACGCTGCACGGCCGCCTTGACGCGAAGTCTGTCCAATACGCGTGAAAGCTTGCGAATTGACTTTCCGTGCTCAACTGTCCTTTGGTGATGTTCGCTAACGGCTTTATCTCCTCTTCAGATTGCTTTATTCTCTCGACATCACGTCCATTGCCCTCGGGATCCAGCATACTGCCCGATTTCAGCGCTCACATCGCCCATGCCGCCCATCCCTATTACGCCCCAAATCGCTCAGTGGCAATAGTATTAGACTACCAATAGTAGTACTTTATTAGACTACTAATAGTAGTACTTTATTAACCTGCAAGTTCGCGACGCGTGGTGACAGGTTTGCGACACGTGGCGACGGGTTTGCGATGCACAGCGACGGGTTCGAAAACCCGCTGCGGGTTTTCGAACCCGCCAAAATCGTGTGAACCCATACCCTGACCCGTTGAAACCCATACCCCTGTAGCGGGTACGGGTATGTTGGGGTACGGGTACGGGTAGCCCTGGAATACCCCAGGGTTACCCCTGGCAATCCCTACCCTGAACCCCAAGACAAATCTGGGTCGTTTGGGCGGTGCCCCCTGCATGGAGACTCCCACCGGCTTGACAGCATCGCATGGTTAAGCATAGATTACTGCTTGCCCATTGTCAATACGTGCAAAACGGGCTAAAGAAGCCTTCATCTGCCTGAAGGGACATGTAATAGAGAATTGTTATTGCATTGCCGTATACATGGTCGTTTTACGGTTATGGTGTCATACGCCCCGTACCGTATCACGCCTTGTTCATTTTACGCTCGTAACTGATACGGTCCGAAGCAGTATTTTGTCGTATGTTGACGGTTGTACCCGTATACGGACGGTGCGGAGCCCTAACGGGAAGTACTCGAACTCATAGAATACGACTTCGAAATTCACCATATTCCAGGGAAAAGCAATGGAAGAGCCGACGCGCTGTCTCGCCGCCCAGATTACAACCAGGGAGGAGACGACAATAGAAATGTAACCGTCCTCCCCGAACATGTCTTCGCTAGAGCTACGATGATCACGCCCACCGAAAAACCGGTGCAGACCGAATTGGAGCTTCGATACTGGGTTGACCCCCATCAACTGAAGTAGATCCAAGGCATTTGGTACAAACAAGGCCGCCGAGTGGTCACCGGAAACCAAGCAGAGAAAAGAACAATCGTAGCAGGTAATCATGACACCCCCATCCACGGACACCCGGGCATCGCAAGAACTACACAAATGGTGGAGCGAAGGTACTGGTGGCCAGACATGAAGAATGATATCAAGGAGTACGTCCGAGGATGTGCGGATTGCCAGCGACACAAAGTTAACAATCGCCCTACTCGGGCGCCGCTCGTTCCCATCACGCCGAAGACCGACGCCCTACTGTTTGAAACCATCGCACTTGACTTTATCACCAAACTCCCCATATCAAACGGATACGACTCCATATTAACAGTTATGGATCACGACTGCACAAAGGCGTCAATTTTCATCCCGTGTAACGAAGAAATCACGGCTGAAGGGACCGCTGCGCTGTACATTATTCACGTGTTCACGAGATTTGGATTACCGTCAAAGATTATCAGCGATCGAGACCCCCGATTCGCGTCAAAGTTCACACGAGAACTATGCCGCATTCTGGGAATCCAACAGAACATCTCCACTGCCTATCACCCTCGAACGGATGGACAGTCAGAACGAACCAATCAGTGGCTAGAGCAATATCTCCATTTCTGGATCAACGAACGCCAGGACAACTGGGCGTCCTTTCTTCCTATAGCGGAATTCGCGCATAACAATTGGCCCCACGAATCCACGCGGAAGTCCCCGTTCCACTTACTCATGGGCTATAACCCTCGCGCTGATTGGGTCGATAACCCATCCCCGATTCCACAGGTGACCAAGCGGTTGGAGCAATTACGAGAAGCACGGATCGAGGCTCAACACCTGATCAAAAAGGCCCAGGCCTCGTGGATAAAGCACAAAGACACGCCCAAATTCCGACTCGGAGATTATGTGTGGCTAGAGGGACGTCATCTGTGCACCAATCAACCCACTGTGAAATTAGCGGCACGAAGGCACGGACCCTTCCAAATCATTCAGGTGATGTCCCCTGTCAATTATGATTGGAACTTCCCACGCAGTGGAGTATTCACCCCGTATTCCACATCAATCTTCTCACACCTTATCGCGAGACGCCCATGCACGGAGAAAATTTCCAGCGCCCGCCCCCAGACTTGGTAGAGGGAGAAGAAGAATACGAGGTCGAGAAGATTCTGGACTCCTGGATCTTTGGCAGAAGGCGTCGACGACAGTATTTGGTAAAATGGAAGGGATACCCTGACTCGGAGAATCAGTGGGTCGATAAAGACGACGTGTTTGCAGATGACGCTCTAGCGGAGTACCAAGCCACCCAACTCCACTCTGAGTCAAACATAAAAGCAGCTCGAGTGACCCCATACTCCTCATTCACCCGCCTCTTTCCTCACACTGGACTCCTCTCTCACTCCACAATGTCTTCTCCTGCTGCCACCGATGCCATCCTTTGCGTTGCCAACAACACAGGCCCCATCACCCATCAAGAGCTTGCAGCGGCCCTGCAATCCATCCTCCCCGCCTCCTACGCCGACGGCACCTCCAACCCAGCCACCTACTGGCTCATGTCCGAAGACGGGCAACGGCTCAACACCGTCCCCCTCACGGAGGCCGAAGTGCGTCAGCTTCATTCAGCTCTCCCAGACAGTGAGGATGCCTCACCTCGACCTCTCCCGGTACGAATCGAATATCGGACTGAAGAAGACGCCCTTGCCGGTGACACTCAAGTGGGAGGAATGGAGGTACACCACCCGGACCTGGAGGGAGGAGCAGCTGACGAAGGTGCTGATAAGGAGAACGAGGATCCTAGAGCGACGCGAGCTGTTCCGCGCGACGCTGAGGAGGCAGTGTACGGGCAACCCGAGCTCACCCTGCGGGAGTGGTACCCAGCTGAGCACGCCTTCACCATGACCACCACCGATGCTGACAACCCCCGCGAAACCCCGTACGCCTGCGACTCTGCGGGTCGTCCTCTCTATCGGGGCGACGTACGCATCGAGGACCCCCCGCTTCATCCCACCATCCGTCTCCAACGCCACCTTGGCAGCGACCGCATCGCCCCTCAAGGGTACAAGCACAACCGCGGGACGACTTCGTCCACTACCTCATCACCGACGCCATGGGGATCACCCGCCAAGCCGCCTACATACAGGTGGTGATGTCAGCGGACCCCCGCGTTATCGCCTTGGTCGACGATAGCGACAAGGTCTACTCCAAGCCGCTGTATGCGGAACCGATGGTTTGTGAGCACGGGAAGCCTCACTATGCACCCGAGGACATGTTCACACTCGCCGCGGGCCACTCCGACCGTCATCGCGTCGACCGCGCCATTAACGAGTTGCGGGACGTATCCGTAAAAGCTGAGTTGCACCGTTACCGCTCCTATGTGCAGGAGGCTGAGCGCCTCGAACAGCGCCTCCATTGTTGCGATCGGACTCATCGGTATGGACTGCAGACTCGTGGGGTTCTGACTACCCTAGTATTAGTCAGGGACAGTCGTCTCAGTCAGCCTCGGATCAGTTATCACATGTATACAGTACGGACTTGACTCATACCTAGGACAGTCGTAGTAGGGTTCGAGCTACTATCGCTACAGGGTACCTTACATTCTGGAGGAGCTTCAAAGCTCCTCGTCAACTGAATATAAGACTGGTAGTATGAAGACCGAGCTCCTTAGCTTGGTCTTCTTGAATCCTTACTCCAATTCTCGTCTCTTCCCTCTTCGTCTGCCTTCTTCTCTTCCTCTGCCTACTGCTGCGCCTGGCCCTTGTGAGGCAGGTCGTAGAGTGATGCATACGCCTGGTGGACTTTGCCCCAGTGCTCGCCGCGGTCACATACCTACTGAGGTTGTGTATCGACATCCGCTAAGTCGTCCTCCGTACATCAGGCCACTCTGTCACCGCTCAAGTCGAGCATCGTTAGGACGGGCCTAACGCAACATCCATCACCTGGCACAGGCGCTCGGAGAGACGAAGGGCGAGGTCGCCCGCAGCAAGTTCCGCCTCGAGATGGTGGACGTGATGGATCGTATCGACGAGAAGCAGAGTGGGTGGATGGGAGGCATTGGACCGACCCGGCGCCGTGGGCGTCGCAGCTGAAAAGGGGGTGATGTCGCGTTTACGGTCGTGGACACTTACGAGTCGGTTGTGACTCCTTCATAAGCAGTAATAGGTCACGGACTTATCGTATCAGTCATCAAGTATCACATGTAGGATACCATGACTCATTCCTAGGATCGGTATAGTAGGTTCGAGCTACATACACGATTCATCTTATGGTTTCATGAGGCGCTTCAAAGTGGCCTCCTTATCTGTATAAATAACACGACGGGAAGACCGAGGATCCCCATCTCAGTCTTCTTCCTTTGTCACCATTCTATCACCTCTTGTCGTGACTTGTGTCCTTCTCCTCTGCTTCTTGATACGTCTGTCTCTTGCGGAGCAGGTCGTACTCCGTCATTTATGCCTAGTGGACTTAGCCCTAGAGCTCCTCGAGATCACATGTCTACCAGAGACCGTGTATCTATTTCTGACCTAGACTTCCTACGTCTACGCTAAGTCATGATCGCCCTTTCGATAGTCCAAGTCGGACTCAATGCAGTGACAGTGTTACACTATGCACAGGATCTCACCCAGGCACAGCGGAGAATCCATTGGTATTGCAGCCTGGATTCGACCCAGACGTGATGTCATTCAAGCCGGGGATGAATACACTATATAGCCAGATGTTGAGGAAGCCAAGTGGTGACCTGCCGTTCGAAATGCGGTAGTCATTCAGTAGGGAGATGATTCCGGCCGCAGTCTGTACGTCGGCAATCAGGCATAGTGATGGGAAATTTCAGTTCTGAACTTCGGTTCGAACCCGAACTTAGCTGAACCTGGACCATGGTTCGGGGTTCGGGTTTGGCTGTTTGGCCTGAACTGGACCGATGGTCCTGGTTCGGGGTTCGGAAAAATTCTGAAATTTGAGAACTCGTTTGAACGCGTTTGAACCTGAACCTCAATATACTCTACTCAATTACTCGGCCCATTCCAAAAGTGTGAAAGCAAATTTGCAAGTCTGAAATCAATCTGAAACATTGCGGCGACAGTCTGCATTTGGTCTACAATATGTGTGGGACCTTTTTGGGCGGCGCGGTGTTAGCGTGACTGATGTGTCGTGATCATGACTTCCAGGTGGTGCGCCGTGCAACTTCGTCGCTTCATCCCCTTTCCAATCCTCTTATCGCCCTCCCATCGCTCCCTCATCACCAGCATCGTATTCTCCAACTGTTGCAGGAAGATGTCCACAACTCTTTTTGTTGATTCGTGTCAGCGCCCCGAGCCTTCGACCATTTTGCAATGATTCCCAGGACTCCCCCACCTCCGCGCGTTCGCTACCAATACCCCCCTCAGCGTCAGGCCCGTCACTTGTTGTGAGTTGCCGGTTATCGTTTCCATTCAGTACGCGCAACCCAGCTAAATGAGCATGTCCAAAGAGTAGTGATCCGAAAACTGTTTGCTCCCTGGTCTCTGGCGACTCCGGCCAAAAAAAACGCATAAAGTCGAGGTATGTCCTTGTCCTTTCAACAACTTACTCCCCACTGAGCTAGTTATCAAGCCACGCTATGTCTTCATCTTCTACCACACCCAACCTCGGCGATGCTCTCCGTCCTGACGGCACTTTGAAGGAGGCATCAGAGATTATTTGGTCTTATGATGCGGACGAGTCGATTCCTTTCCCTTCGGACAATGTCTCTGGCAGTCGTGTGCCAGCAATGACGGTTGCCGGTGTACGCCGGACTGGTCGCGTTCCTCGTCCGTCGCAGCGCGCTCGCGAAGCGGCTGAGGCTACTTCAAGCAGCTCTACCAGTACGCATCCAGGTGCCAAACGCAAGGTCGCAATCGACCCCAGACCCGATCGTCGTGTCACGCGTAAGGTTGCCATCGACGTGGACGATGACACTGCTGATCCCAGCGACGATGGCGCTACCACGGAGCCCGATGATGGCGCTACCACAGAGCCTGATGATGGCGCTACCACGGAGCCTGCCACGGATGACTATGAGTCCATCGAGGCCGTGGCTAACGCCGACGATCAGGTGCGTTCCTCGTTCTCGCTTTCGAATGGCGTTCTCACTTACTCCTCAGGCTATACCCTTCATACCCCGAGAAAAGCGGTCGGCCGACGTACGTCTCATCTTCCGCCGCGAAAAAGAACGTAAGCATCCGGATACGGGGAAGATTCAGGATGGCCATTGGTGTAAGGTCTGTTTGTAAGTACTTTCGTTCTGTCCGACCTTTGTTAAATTTCACTAACTGTACTTGCATAAAGGGAAAACAACACGCTCAATCAATCGTCGTGTTTTTTGACTGGAAGCATATCTACTCTACGAATGCACATCGCTAGGTAAAGACCCTCTCGTTTAATATACTCGGTTTTGATCTTTCCCTAGGCATCACGCCCAGCTGTACCGCCGCCGCTGCAATGCACTCGGTATTGAGCCCAATCCCCGTGCGCTTTTCCGTACGCCAACTGATTCGAGCACGACTGGGTGAGTACGAATTCTCTTACTCGCTCGCTCAGTGCTGATCCACTTCGCGTCAGTCAAACAGATCTCGAGGGGATTATTATCCGTGAGCGTAGGCTCCCCACTTTCACGAATGCGGGGCTTCTCGATCATATTATCGAGCTCGTCGTTTGTGAAGACGAGGTGAGTGGGACTTTTCTTATTGTACGCAAATCATCCTAATATGTTTCCACTCCCGCAGGCATTCCGTTTGATCGAGCGTGGTGCCTTTCGCCGCCTCCTCAAGTTCTGCCGGCCAGGGCTTTCGGAGAAGGACATTCCACACCGCCACACTCTTCGTGCTGAAGTACTTCGACGCGCTGCAAGTCGCAGAAGGGAGGGTTCGTGAGAATATGAAGAAAATCCCCTCAAAAATATCTTTCACGTTCGACGCATGGACCTCCGCGCCAGGTGACCCGTACATTTCAGTTACAGCACATTACATAGACTCCCCTGCCGATAACCCGAATGCATGGGTGTTGATGTCCGAACAACTAATCTTCCAAGAGATTCAGGGAAGACACTACCGGTAATAATATGGGAGACATCTTGGCCCGCGCTTTAGACCAGGTATGAACTGCGTGGAAAGGTATGTCTTCGCCCTCATATTTGTTTCTGCCCCACAAACTAATGTCCCACTCTGCAGGTTGGTTGGTTTACTAGCGACAGGTGCAGCCGTGAATCGCACCACGCTCCGTGTACTCCAGAACAGGCTGAACAGCCCTTCAACGGAAACTCGGTGGACCGCCCGAGAACATGACATGCTGTACGTGTTCACGCGTCCAAGACTTTCCGATCCTCATGTACAGCTTAGGTGCATGGAACACTCCCTACATCTTGCGGCAAAGCACTTCGTCCAAACGATTGCACCTCGTTTCAGCAAGAAGGTTAGCTCCTCAGGCAACGATATGGAGGACGACCCTCCCTTGGACAAAGACGGCGAAGACGGCGAAGACGACCCTGCCTCAGATGATGAGGACGAAGACGAAGATGAAGACATCGACGCAGGCGATTCGCTCGGAAAAGCAATTGCCCTAGTAAAGCAGGTATGTTTTTCCAAGTGTCCTATTGACATGTCTCCTATACTAATGTACGCGCTACAGATTCGTAAATCGCCGCAAGCAAGGGCCTTTTTCGCGCAACGTGCACCCAAGTCGGGATTACCCCACTTGAGTTGCTCCTGTGGATTCGCACTCGATGGGGATCGCTCTTCAAGTTCCTTGAGCGTTTCATCCAACTTAAGACGGTGCGTCTTCAGTATCATCAATGTCAAGGACTTACCTCATTTCGCAACAGGCTATTGGTCAATTCATCCTCCTTGCGGACGCGAGTGACATTGTGCCAGACCTCCCCAACCACCGCTGCTACGCGGACTTCCACTTGACTCGGAGGGATTGGGAGCGCCTTGGCGATATCAGGGACGCGCTCAGGGTAAGCTTTCTTTGTTTTCTGTTAGTCTATCTCACTCAACTTGGCTAGGAGCCATCAAATGTCCAGCAGACTTTCTCGAGCGACCGCGCTCCGACCGTCTGGCGCATCATCCCAGGCTTCGAGTTGCTCATTGAGCGCTGGGAAAGGATGGCCACCAATCCCGAACATCAAGGACTGACGGTCGCGCTCGACAAAGGTCTCAAGAGCCTTCGCAAATGGTATGGCCGTGCCAGCAACACATCACATGCATATTTCATATGTCTCGGTATGTTCACGCTCTCCACCATTTGACGCGTACTAACTTCGGGTTTACTAGTGCTTGATCCTAATCTCAAGGACCTATATTTCCGGGGTCAGTGGGATAACGAGCGGTATGCCACCGGCATGAAGCAGCTGGAAGAAGTGGTAAGTAATTTCCATCGGAAACGGCTCCATGTGTGCTATGTACTGACGACTACTTTAGTTTGATAGGTATTATATCATGCCCTCACAAACGACGGCAACGACTGGTGCCTCATGTACGTCGACTTCTGTCGCTAACCTGTATCCTGCGCTGACATATATACAGACTCGGATGGACCTTCCACGCCGGAATTATCATTCCATTATGGTGGTTCCTTTATCCTCAATGTTGTTCAAGCCTTTCAAAAACAATGTGACGCTACTGAAGGCCCTCATGAAGAACTCAAGCAATACCTTAAGACTGGTGCCGAGTCCACGAAGGATATCATTGGTTGGTGGGGGGGGAGTTATGTCTTCTTTTAAACGCGGCGTTCAGATCCTAACACAAATGGAACCAGAGCAATACCAGATACCCGACATTGAAGCGGATGGCACGCGACTACCTTGCGATTCAAGGCTCAGCAACTCCCTCAGAGCGCGCTTTCAGTAGTGGAGGTATTACTGACACCTCACGGAGAAACAGGTTACGGCCAGACATCTTTGAGGGACTTCAACTTCTCAAGAGTGCTTACAGAAACGGGCACATCTCGGCCACAACACAAGCAGCACACGGTGCAATGTTGTTTGACGAGGATGATGAGGATATAGAGTAGTTTCATATGCTTGTTGGTGGTAGTTGTACATAAAGTTAGACACAAAATTGATTGTTTTTCTGAACAAGACGGTCAAGACCTCAAAAGCGTTAAACAACGTCTTTTGTGGTACACTTCCCTGGTTACTCTGCACTTTTGGTGTGATTACATAAGCAGGGTACGCGTTTTTCCTCGTTTAGGTTCGGTTCGGGGTTCAGACCCTCCCTGAACTGAACTGAACCTATGTGAACCTGAACCCTTGGTTCAGTTCAAGGGTTCGGCCAAACACCCTGAACCGAACCTTTGGTTCAGTTCAGGGTTCGGCAAAAAGGTCCAAAGAACCGAACTGAACCGAACTTTCCCATCACTAATCAGGCATGCAGAGATAAAAAGGACTCGATTGTCGCACCGGCGTCGCACAGCTTGTTCCACGCGATATCTGAAACTCACCTTTGACGACGATAGGGAAGTCCATTGCCTGTACAGCAATATCAGGAACACCACGTCCGAGTCCCCCAGGACTACACAAGCATCTGGAAAATGGGGTTTTCTGAATTTAGTGTGGTTATGCAAAATTTTGCAAAATTTTGAAATTTTTTGCGAAATTGTATCACAATCACAAAATTTAGTTGGTGCGTGGAAAATTAGCTATTTAAAAGGTTGGCCTGTAAATTTTCAAATATACTGCAGATTTAAACAAAAACAATGCTAAATATACCATACATGTCGACAAATAATGCAAAGTATACTTGATATGGACCTTGTATTTATCATAGCATTCCTTACTCCTCCGATGACTTGTGTGTGAAAAGCAATTACATTTATTATTAATCTGCAAAAACGACTACAAGGTTGTATACAAAGATAACTAACTACAGGAGGTACTCTATTATTGTTGCACCAGTTTCGTGGTTGTCAGCACCATCACATTGTCAATTGTTGACGTTGTCACGTGACTGTCGTCTCACCGGTTCAGATCGCCTATTTGCCGTGGTCAGAAAGGTGTGGTTGCCGTTATTTGTACATGTGACCTACCAGTGGTATCGTCGCTGCTGCGTTGCTATGGGCGCACATGACTTGGTGGGGATGGCGCCAGTGATGTGGATAGGTACGCTGCGTGTGGGGTGGCAGCCATGATGGTACCACAGTATTGGCGGCAGTGGGTGTGGTATCAGGGCAACTGTGCAATCCTGCAATAATGTTAGCGCGCTGTTAAGTTTACGTGGACTAAAACTCATCGTTTGTTCAGGGTGGCAGCGCAGGCACTGTCTTGACCTACAGCAGGTGCACACCAGTCTGTAAAAGGGCCATAGTCAGCAGAATGGAGGGGGAAAGCAGAATGGTTCAAGAGGCTGCAAATTTCTTACCAGTAGTGATGACGTGGCCATGGGTCGCTGGACTAGAGCATCAGTAGACTATAAAGGAAGCAGCCCCTCAATTAGTTATTGGAGAGTGGAAACAGTGAGAGGGTTCAGGCAGACGTACCGGTAGTGATGACGTGGCAGTGACTTGGGGATCAGTACCACTGAGAACATGTTGGCAGGACCGTGGGTGGCTGCGGGTGTTGTGCCACAGCAGCTGTGTGGGGATGGGACGATTGTGGCAGAATGGACAAGTGGAGAGTGTGTGGAGGGGAAAGAAGATGGAATGCGTTGGTGGGGGAACTGAGTTGGTCTTTTTTCGAACTGAGATGGTTGGCTATCCAGGAATGGAAAGGATTCCCACGCTTGAACCAACGAACGCAACTTTGGCAACTTGCACCCTGTGTTCCCACATGACTTTGAGATCCAACAACGAACAACCCAGCGATCAGATCGCTTCTCCTACGCTCTCACGCTTCCACTTCCCTAGTGTATGGCAAGGGTTTTCGAACCCACACGGGTACAGCCCAAAGGGGTTGGGCGGGTACGGGAGTGGTACAGGTAAACAATTTGTGACCCGCGCGAAACCTGTACCCTGTTATGGGTTCGCAGGTTTTCGCGGGTACACAGGTTGCCAGACTGGAACATGTCAACACTGACCATCATGTCCATTGTCCAATGTTCACCTCGTCGACACCTTTGGCCCAGGGAACCCTCAAGAAGCTAAGTGCTCTTTCTTATCCTTTAATTCAACTAACTACAATTTTTTCTTCTAGATCACAAACAGCCTGATGTTCTCATGCCGCCTCCGCCTTGCGCGTTCAAGCTGCCAAGCTGCAGTGAGTCCTGCGACACAGCGCCAACATGGCATGCAACCCGACGCCACGATACCGACACGGCGACACGCAAACTCCGTCATGTCGCTACGACACTGACGCGGCCTCCAAGCCCCGCCGCGTCGCTACGATACTGACATTGTGGCACGCAAGCCCTGCCGTGTCGCTGCGACACCGAGGCAGCGGCATGCAAGCCCCGCTGGATGCTACAACACCAGCATGGCATACGAGCCCCGCCACGTCGCTACGACACCGACACAGTGGCACGCAAGCCCCACTGGACGCAGCGACACTGGCACGGCATGCGAGCCCCATCGTGTCACTACGACGCCGACACAGTGGTTCCTCCCACCCCCTAGCACCTTACTGTACACCTGCACACGGCTGAAGCCGACAAGTGATGTCAGGTACCTTCTTTGGCGCCGTCATACTTGCTGTCTTCTTGCTATTGTGGAGCATGGACCACTCTTGGGACCACTATGGTGCCTCATAGCAACTTAAGAGCACTACGACACCCTTACTGACCATCTTTGTGCAACACAATGTCGACTCGGACCCAACCTCACCAAGTCGCATCTTCCCCGACTTGTTCACTTCATATCGACACGACCTCACCGGTCCCAGGTCTCCTACAAACTGCCCGCTCTGGTTGCTCACAGTGCGAACTCTAGTAGTTCCATCCCTCCTTCACTGTGTGGCCCCTGGCCACTGGCACTGCTCCAAGTCACATAGTTTAGTACAGTTTTCCTTCATTTAGTTGTATTGTTGCAAACTAATGGAAAATTTACTGGGCCACTCTATGAGCCGCTGTAAAATTTGTAAACGTCTGGAAAATTTTGGAAAATTTAGTGTATTTTGATAAATTTGGTGTAATTTGTAATAATACGGTAAATTTCAACTTTCCCGTTTTCCCAGATGAAATAACACAAAGTGAGAACGAGCCACCAGGTCATGGGCGAGCGCACTTGTAAAAACTGTGATACTGGTTGCCAAGGTTCCGGAGGAAGCTGGGCACAAAATTGCTCTGGTAGGGCGGCCGCGGAAAATACACCGAGAAGCTGCCACTGGAGAAACTCGCTGCAACCTCTGGGTTGTAGCCCGTCATTCTGCCAACGCTGGTGACCCAGGGACCTGTGATGACCGTGGACAGTGTGGTGAGCGGTCTAGCAATGCTTGTTTGCTGCTCGAAGGTAGGGTTAAAATACCATACGCACAAGTGGAGGGGAAGGTGGGGAGGAACTGGACCCGTGAGTTGCCGGAGCTGTCTTGGACCAGGCAGTTCCACGACCAACACCATTGCTGCCGCTCGAGTGGAGGACGCTGGCGCCATGAGCGCTGAGCCGCGCGAACAGATTGCACACATGTGTTGCATAATCCGGTGGAACCTTGTACTCGGGAGTGCTATAAGGCATGCTTACTGTCTGCAGGACACTCCACTGGCCGAGCACGTAGTCGAGCCAGTTTATGAACGGATCGCCCAGGGTATTTGAGCTGCCAGTGCTGTAGAAGATATGCGTGGTCGGGTAGGCAATGGCTGAAGTATACTGCATGTTGAGATTAGTGTTCGAAAGTCCAGTCCCATGAACCGGAAAAAAACCGGGACCGGACCGGACTGCAACCGATGGCAACCGGACCGTCGGTTGCGGTTCATCCGGCCTGGGAATTTTACCGGTTGCGGTTCATCCAAATCTGGCATTTGGGTGAACCGCCACAGGGCCGGTTGGGACCGGTCCCAACCGGTCTTTACGACCATGACCACGCAGCATCGACAACGACACCTACGAGTCTACAACCACGAGTTTGACACCCGGGCCGACTGCAGCGCCGACGCCGACACCCACGACGACTTGGGCCTCAACAACAACAACCGCATCAACACCGACTCGGACGACCACGACCACGGCCACTCCATCGACGACGACACATCAACAACCACGACAACCCTCAACAACAACATGTCGACAACCACAACCACAACCAAGACGACAACGGCGGCACATCGACAACCGGCACACCATCATCACATCGACAACCACCCAAGGCACCACCACGACGACCAAGACGACAATACATCGACACCCGCAAGAACGACACACCGACACCCGCAAGAACGACACGCCGACACCCGCAAGAACGACACCGACACCCGCAAGAACGACACTGACACCCGCAAGAATGACACCGACACCCGCAAGAACGACATCGACACCCACAAGAACGACACCGACACCTGCAAGAACGACACTCTGGCACCGACGGCCGCAAGAACGATACACTGGCACCGACAGCCGCAAGAACGACACACCGACAGCCGCAAGAACGACCCGCATCAACAGCCGCAACATCGACACGCCGACAACCACGACGACGACGACGACGACTTAGTGGCGATCACAGCGACGCGTTCACAACGCCTCTTCGTCGCGAAGAGGACGAGGACTAGTATATTCCATAGAGTAGTAGTACTATACTAGTTACAACTTACAAGGCTTACCAGTAGTATAGTTCGCAGTGAATACATATTTTTAACGGTTGCAGTCGGTCTTGGGCCAGTTGCAACCGACCCAGGATGAGCCGGTTTAGACCGCGAAGACCGGTCTTTTGAGAATCCGGCAACCGGGTGGGACCAACTCCTGTCGGCTCGGTCCGGTTTTGGGGCTCGGGAATGAACCGATGGATCGGTCCTGGTCCCGGTCTTTCCAGAAAAGGGAAAAAAACCGGACCGGACCGGACTTTCAATCACTAGTTGAGATTCCCCTCGTCGGTTGGCTTATTCGGGTTGTACCCTCTGCCTTTGATCTGCACGACCCTGTAGGTCGCGTCAGTCGCGTCAAAGCGATATCGATTCATGAATTGCCTCAGGTCGTCCAGGGTCGGCCAATCACTGTGGTAGCCCGCAACGCCGAGCATATTCCAACCCGCGGCTAAGGGCATGTATGTAGACGTCTTGTAAAATGTACGCAGGAATGACGGCGTCACATATTGGTCCCGGCTAGACAATACTGTCCCGGGATCTCCCCCCGGTGCCTTCGTCTGCTCACTGGTTGGCCTGCCGCGGCGAATGAATGGTTCCTGCCACGGCGTGCGCAGAAATCCGAAGTGTGTGGTCGGTGCAACGCTTTGCATGTGCTCAACCAGCGCCGCGGGGAGCCCGTAACTGAGCGTCCGGAGAACCGTGTCATTCGTCCCAATGTGTTGGTACAGTTGGTACGACGCGCTCAGGAGTTTGTTGGCTCTGGAAACAGGGACGCCGGTGAGCGTCAGCCAACTGCCGCCGTGTTTAGTTGAGACGGTGGAGGGGTGCACACCATGATGATCGAGCCAGGCCTTGGAAAGCTCGAGCACGTCTGAGGGCGGTGCGACAAGTTCGGTGACCTCCTCTCTGGAGAGGTGTTCGCCATGTCTGCCTGGGGTAGCGTGTCACGCCACTGTCGGGGCATGAGTCTGTAACAACTTCCTGCCTGAGGCAGATGATAGTTGAGTTGGCCCAGGGGACGCTGGTGCCGACGGGTCACTTGGTTTAGCCCAAGCTGACAAGGCTTCTGAGAGGAGGGTCTGGGTATGAGAAGAGATGGCAATGCCAAGGGGGCGAGACAGTTGATTGACGAAGACTAAGCTAAGGGATTACAGGCATCAGCAATAGTGATTTACAGGCCCGGCTCGGCCTCAATGCCCCGGCTTTGGCCCAGCTTTGGGGGGCTCAGGCTTCCCACAATCCGATACCAGGGCTGACCCCTCGGCTCAGGCTGGCCTTGGCTTAGGAGCCACGGCTTCACAACTTAGATACAACATTTTGTAAATAATGAACATCAAGAAGCAGTCAGTAGTATCAACGTGCGTGTTTCCTCCTCATCCTCATAGCCCTCAACCAATTCATCCCAACTCCATCCCTCTCCATCGTGGACAACCTCGTCGGACTCAGCTTCTTGGTTGGCTGGCTCTTGATCGGCCAAGTCTTGATGTTCTTCCTCTTGTGCGGCACTGATGACATCACGGAATAAAAGGTCTTGATGGATGAAGCACTTCAAGCACTGGAGCGCCTCAACGATATCGCCTTGAAGTCGATTGCGACGCTTGCTGATTGTGATCCCTGCAGCCGAGAATGTGCTCTCACTCGATACCGAAGATGCCATGATGGCGAGGTAATCACGCGCAAGGGATCTCCAAGTCGGGTAGCGTTGGCCATGGATCTACAGGAAGAGTTAGTATAAAGCCAAACCCTTGAACTAGATGAACGGTCACATACCCCCCACCAATGCACCATTCCCACCCCTTCGGGAACGACATCATTCGAGTTGAGGTAAGCGGTCCACTCATTGAGCCATGGCCTATTGGGGTCAGTGGCTTCGCTGTCCTCATTGCTTTCACTGTCGGTGTCATCAATGTTTAAGCGGCCAGTCTTGTTGGATGGTCGTGGTTTGTGGGTGCGGGCAGAAGTGGTCGTGGGGAGGTCATTGTACCGCTGTATGAACTAGATGACATGTCAATACCTCGCAATAGACTACAAAGAAGGAAATATACATACGCGTGTCTGAACAACGTCCTCCACCTCCGAAAGAAGGTCTGGATCCCAGTGTTTCTTGAAGTGGTTCATTTTTGAGGAAGGATCGAGTACTACAATAAAGCGTCACCAGATATTGAAGTCATTTGAGGATTGGAACTCACCCATGGCCATAAGATGCGCATCAGAAGTTGCTGAGCGCTTGTAGTACTCGTCGAGCTTCCCCATGCCAGCAGTGAGCGCTGGTGTGAAGACGTCGTAGCGTGGCTTCTTTGAAGCTTTCTCCCATTCCGCATACAACTTCTCCAATGCCGGAAGCGTGTTGTGAAGTGTTGGCCTTGAGGAGGTTGAAAAGGCATGTTGCGCATTGTCCGCATGCTAAAGGAGTAGTGTTAGTATGATTCCGAATGACAAATAAGTACAGTACGTACCTGCAGAACATTACAGAAGAGGCGCACGCGCGTCCACTCTTCCTCATCCAAGGCAAGCTTGCTAAGCTTGCGCCGCTTCTCAGCGACTGTTTCCTTGAGTCTGAGTTCACAAACAAACTCGTCAACAGCCTGCAAGATAGTATGAGTATGAGTTAGACTTGAGATAAAAAGAGACAGGCAGAGCTTACCTGGCGCCGAGACTCGGCACGAGTGAGCATTACATAGGTTGAACTCCAGCGAACTTTCATGTCGAGCAGCAGCTGACAGGGGCGTATGCTGCCACGCTCTTGAACGGCCTTGAAGAGTTCTTTTCGTTGTGCGGAGGAGTGTGCCTAGTCCATACTATGTCAGATATAGAGGGTGGCGTACAAAAGAATCACATACCTTGACGCAGATGGCCCGGATAATGCCAATCTCATCACGCTCAATGGCCCCTAAGTCCACAGGGAGGTCGTCGTCTTCGGGATCTCCGGAATAATACTTTGATTTGCTGCGCGTAGATATGACCGCTTGGGTGGCCAAATTGATGATATGCGCCAAACATCTGTACGGATAAATAAATTAGTCTGAACACCAAAGGACCATCGGGAATTTGAGACATACCTGATGTAACGACACTTAATGTCGAACGTTAATCCAGTCTTGAGGTCGTAACACCGGGCGAACTCTTGGATCATTGTCGTGTTGTTCTTCGCGTTGTCGCATGTAATGTGTCCGACCTGTAAACAGTTAACAAGTCAGTAGACACCTGTCGGAATGTACAAACACTTACCTTGTGGACGACACCAAGGCGGTTGCAAACCTTGTAAAGGGCTTGTCCGAGCCTTGTGCCGTTGTGTGCTGTGTTAAGTTGGGTGAAGCCGAGCAATGCGTGCTCCTCCGTCCACTCCCCAAGACTACGCTCCTCAATCCAGTGGCCAGTGACTGCAAAATATCCGTCAGTGTTGTCGGCCTGCCACGCGTCACATGTCAAGCTTATTTCACCGCTCACGGCGGGGCTCTAGTGAGTGAGAATTAGCGCAAGGAATGAAGGGAAGAGGAAGATTGAACTTACATTAAGCCGTTCCTTCATGAGGAACATCTGTTGCTTAAACATTTTGATAACGCGTCCCCGTGTTTGCCCTGGCGAAGGCAGCTTGACGCCATGGTTTGCACGGGCGGCGAGGTCGATCATCCTCTTGAAGGACGGTCTGTTGAATACTTGAAGCGGCTGAAATGGTGCCAACAATTCAGCCCAGTGTTTAGACGAGTGAGATAAAGAAAGGCTTACAAGGTCTGCATCAACAAGCCACTCAATTGCGGCACATGCGAACACTTTTTCACTGTACGCAATCGGTTTCTCAGCCGCATTCTCGGGCTTGAAATGGTCGGTGAGGGCTGATTGGAGTGTTTTGACATTCTTGTCGATGGCAGCTTGCCTGCGTTGTTTTGTGTCGTCGGGTAACATTGAATCGAACTTATTTTCTTTGCACCACTTTCTGTAGCGTCCCTAAGGAGATAATACACAGTTAAGACCCAAGAAATCATAGATCCGATCAGACTTACCGAATGCAACGACGCAGCATGCCGACGAAGGGTTGTGTGCTCGTTGGTCAATATCTTGTCTTGCTTGACACAGCCAAGACCTTGCCGGTGCGCGTGGATATGATCAGTAAATAAACATGAGAGTGCAATGGAGGCGAGAGCGCAAAGATGCGTGCCGTGCACGCAGCGGTGACAGCGACGCGCTCGGGGAGTATGCGAACAACCTCGCTCTCGCACGAGCCGACGAACTCGTGCAGGGTACACCAACTGGCTTGTGCGCCTCGACGGACTACGCTCGAGGGTACTTTGACCACCTCGGACTCCGGCATGACAAGCAAAAAAAGACCCGCGCGATAGGAAACCACGGGCGAGGAAAAAGGGAGGGTACTCACGCGCACAGATTACAGCTCATGCGTTGTTTGGCTTGTCCAGGCACACGAGGGAGGGCCGTGAAGAATGCCTTGATATTGGCAGTCGGGTCCATCTTGTTGAGAGTTTCATCGCGTGGGTCGTCAACGTCGTCGATGTCCATGACCTCGACGTCAGAGTGCATCCCTGTATCAGTATCAGTGTCAGGCCTCGCTTGGGTCTTCGCCTTCTTCGAGTTGAGAACGCCATCGCGATCATCGTTGAGGGTCGGTACAGAGGGTGGCTTGTTGACTGCCACATCGTGAGGTCGCTTACATGAGGTTCGAGCTGGCGCCAAGTCGGATGGCGTAAGTGAAGGTGCTGGGGCGTTGTCCGAGTTTGGCGGCGTGGGCTTGACAGTGGTTGACGCCGGCGAATCGGGTGGTCGATGTTGAACAACGGACGCAGCAGATGCAACTGCGCGGCGATGCGAGGTGAGCTCCAACTCACCCGCATTGTCTGCAGTCAACTTAGCGGAGGGGTAAATTGTGCGGGAGGGTTGAGCACTCATGGTGTTGGGGAAAAAAAAAGAAAGAAATGGACTGTATTTAAACCTAAAGACGTCTGTTGTTGCGATCGGACTCATCGGTACGGACTGCAGACTCGTGGGGTTCTGACTACCCTAGTATTAGTCAGGGACAGTCGTCTCAGTCAGCCTTAGGGCTGTTATCACATGTACATCGCATCGGACTTGTGACTCGTTCCTAGGATAGTCGTAGTAGGGTTCGAGCTACTATCGCTACTGGGCACCTTACGTTTAGGAGGAGCTTCAAAGCTCCTCGTCAATTGTATAAAGGACTAGTAGGACGAAGACCGAGCTCTCTAGCTTGGTCTTCTTGAATCATCAGTCCAGTCCTCGTCTCATCTCTCCTTGTCTGCCTCCTTCTCTCTCTCTGCCTACTAGTGCGTCTGGCTCTTGTAGAGCAGATCGCCCGACGACGCATACGCCTGGTGGACTTTGCCCCAGTGCTGACACCAATCACGTTCCTACTCAGGACGTGTATCTATACTCGCTAAGTCGTCCCTCGCACGTTGAGCCACTCTGTCACCGCTCAAGTCGAGCACCGTTAGGACGAGCCTAACGTAACATTAAGACCGAGCTACACCCTACAAGAACGACACAGTGGCGCCCACAACCGGCGATCGGTGGGGCTGGAACCAAGTCCAATCATATACCATCCCCAGTAGAGGAGAACGGAACGTCCCCACGCGCTATCTGAAAGCTGCCAGGTGGAGGACGCACAGAGGAGAGACCGGATACTTCGTTGACTTCCCAAATCGACCCAGTCGCTACTACCCAGTTGAGTTCAGCTTCGAGCATACCTGCTGGTGCATACTTGCCACAAACGACGCAGGGATACGAACAGTAGTTCGACCAACAACGCACAAGTATCGGTGCGACATCCTAGAGAGCGAAGTAGTCCCCCTAGCAAGGGTAGGATCTATCGACGGCGCAACCGTCACAAGCACCACAGAAGAAGGAGACTCTGAGTCAGAGCAAAACGACGAAGAGTCCGAGGAAGACCACCTCTCACAAGTAAACGCAGAGGAACAGGAAGAACTCGCTAACCTAGCAAACCGAGCTGCAGGAATTACGCTCAACGAAGCACCACAAGCTGAGCATATAGTGATTCACCCGCCAGACGAGATGACAACCACACAGTTAGAGCCAACGTACGCACTACAGGTAGACCCCATACAACAACCACACGACGGAGTCCCCGAAGACCTACTCCCTATCCACCCAGACACAGGGCATCAGATGACCGCAGACGACGCAGCTCTGATGAGGGCCATCGGACCCGATGAACCAGACCCTCCCGAAGGCGGAGGGCCACCCGGAAGAGGCCCAGGAAGAGGCTACCCAGGAGGAGAAGGTGGAGGACACGGAGGCGGTGGAGGACACGGAGGAGGAGGAGGACCACCTGGAGGAGGCGGATTCCCGGGGGTAGGACCCATCGGCAACCAGCCTCGGTCTTCAGACAGGCTCCAAGGTAACACACCTATGGTCTTCAACGGCGACCGCACCAAGGCCCTACAGTTCAGGGCGCAGTGGAACCTCTACCAAGGGGTTAACAGCACAAGCGACATTATGCGCAACTACTACCGCCGATCACTCCTCTTCCTCGGCTACATCCAGGGAGACCTAGTCAACGAGTGGGTAATGTACATGACCGACTGGCTAATGCGCCAGACGGAAGCCGGATTTCCCGAGCACACTCGACGCCTCTGGGAAGAAACCCTTCGCGCCTTCACCAGAAGGTTCTCAAACACCATGGAGAGGGAGCAAGCGCAGGCAGAACTACGCAAAGGGGTCCACATGAAGGATGGAGACATTGACAGCTATGTAGCCACCTTTGAACGCCTCGCTCGACAAGCTGACTACAACCTCGACACCCCTCAAACGATAGACCTATTTATGGCAGGACTACCAAAGGGGCTGTTCACCAAAGTCTACGAACAATATGAACCGACTACGTTCGAGGCATGGAAACAAGCGGCGATGAAGAAACAGCAGCAGTATCTGCACCTACAGGCACGTCTCAACTCAATAAAACTGTCCGCCCCAAAGACTACTTCGCGTCCCAGTACCTGGGGACCCCCACAGAGCGGATGGGCACCAAGGAACCTGCCCCACCAGCAAAACCCCAACGCCATGGACACCTCGGCAGATCGGACAAGAGCACGAGGAACAGAAACCGAAGGCACCCAGGGAAGACTCGCCGGGGCCGAATTTATACTCGGCAACCAACAGCGGCCACCCTATCCCCCAAGAGGAGGGCCCAGAACGCGAGGCAGAGGAAGGGGGCTACCCCGAGACGCAAGGGAAGTCATCTGTTATACCTGCAACCAGAAAGGACATTTCAGTCGCTATTGCCCACAGAATCGAGACGCCGTATCAAGCAGCAGCAATCGGAGGTCAGAGACAGACTACTATGCACAAGAACCGAGAGTCGAAGCACGCGCGGCAATGACCCCGCAACAGCAGGCGCAGGAATGGCTTCAGGGAGTGGCTGGAGCCTCGGATGAAGTAAAAGACCTGGTCCTTCAAGATCTGTGGGGGAAGGAGGGTTTTCAAAACGCCTGAACCCGTCGGCCTGGGTGAGGGCACTTCGTTGTAATTCTGTAATCATCACACGCTTTCGATCGTTAAGAATTCCAGTTTCCGTTCGAACGAGTTACAACATGGCCGAAGTAAAAGCACTGGTGGACTCCGGAGCCACAGACAGCTTCATTAAACCCGCGTTTGCCAAGCGGATGGGGATCGGTCTCCAGGAATTGGAGACCCCCAAAAAGATATGGAACATCGATAACTCAGAAAATAAAGCAGGGCTAATCACACACTGCGTAGACCTCGATGTCCAGACCAAAGGAACCCACAAGACAATGAGATTCCTGCTCACCGACACAGGAAACGAGGACATCGTCCTCGGCTACCCCTGGCTAGCCGCCTATGAACCGCAGATTAGCTGGCAACACGCAGTCATCAAAGAGGACGCATATCCTGTGGTCCTTCGTACCACACACCCCACAAACAGAGGAGTAACCATCGCGTTCGCCCCTACCGAAGAGTTCAGCAAAGAAGAAAAGCACCACACGATACAGGAGCTCTACAGCGAATGGGAAACAGTCAAAGCACATTCCATCGCCACGGATCTGGCTATCGAGGCACAGCAGTTCACCACCACCACCGAAATACCAAAAGAATACGAAGATTTCGCAGAGGTGTTCAGCGAGAAGGAATCCCACCGATTCCCACCCTCGCGGCCCTGGGACCACGCCATCGAATTCAAGAAAGACGCACCAGACGCTATCGACTGCAAAATCTACCTTATGTCGCGTGACGAAGACGCAGCCCTCCAGGAATTCCTAGACGAGCAACTGGCGAAGGGGTACATCCGACCATCGAAGTCCCCCTACGCCTCGCCCTTCTTCTTTGTCAAGAAAAAGGATGGGAAGCTCCGACCCGTCCAGGACTACCGGAAGATTAACTCGTTCACTGTGCGTAACCAATACCCCCTCCCGCTCATCCAAGAACTCATCACGGACTTGGGAAACGCGGACATCTACACCAAACTCGACGTCCGCGCGGGATATAACAACGTCCGCATCAAGCCTGGCAACGAAGGGAAGGCTGCGTTCAAAACCCGCCGCGGTAATACACTAAACCGTCCCTGATCGCTGGGAAACGGTCTATGATGCGTGCAGGGTTTTGGGGGTGTGAAGCGTCGCAAGCGGTCGCGCAGGCCTCCGCGGGGCGCGCGGTGTCGTATATATGTCCGCGCCGGTCGCGGACGCGTCGCTGTCGAAGGAATAGTGCCGCGCGCGAGTGCGGCGAGGTCGGGAAGGGGAAATGGAGTTGGCGGGTTGCAGGTGGTCGGAAACGGTCGCGCACGCTTTGGCGCGGCGCGAAACTTGGTATAGGTGGCCGCTAAAGTCGGGAACGCGTCGCGCTGGAGTTGCTAAGGCCGCGCGCGAGTGCGGCGCGCTAGGGAACACAAAGGATGAGCCTTACTGAGCTCAGAAGTCCGAGGGGAGAAGTCTACTATTAGAAATCTGAGTGTAATGTTGTAAATACATTGCCTATATACTAAGGAGAGTAGGCTAAGGAAAGAGGGTGAATTAGATAAACACAGGGGAAAGGGGAATGCTAAAACGCGAAGGGGAGAGTCCGCTCAGAGAGCACGGGAAAGCGGCAGGCCGGTGGAGCGCAGCACTTAGAAAGCGCGGAATAGCGCTGGAACGCGGCGCTTAGAAAGCGCACCAGAGCGTGGGAAAGTGCGGGCGAGTGCGAGCAAATGCAGGAAGTAAGTAGAAAATGCGAAAATAGCCCTTTCAGGGCCCAGGGAGAGCGTGGTTGTATCAGCGGGTTCTTTGAACCGCGGGTCATGTACTTTGGCCTCACCAACTCACCGGCCACCTTCCAAGAAATGATGGACTACCTCTGCGCCCCCGCCATTCTGAAGCATGAGCCACTGGGTACCACCATTCGAGTATACATGGACGACATTGGCATCGCCTCACGCAGTGGCATGGCGGGCCACATCGCAGCGGTACGTGACATACTCCAGATCGCAAGGGCCAACCACCTGTTCTTCAAACCAGAGAAATGCGTCTTTGGCGCCCCGTCCATCGATTACCTGGGGGTAATCCTTGAGAAGGGGGTGACTCGCATGGACCCAGTCAAAGTCGCAGGCATCCGCAACTGGCCGATGCCTACCACGGTCAAACAGGTCCGATCTTTTCTCGGCTTCTGCAACTTCTACCGCCTCTTCATCAAAGGGTTTGCCACACACGCACGCCCACTAAACAGATTAACGAGGAAAGACATAGAGTGGCAGTGGGGACAAGCAGAGGCGGACGCCTTCGAGAAACTTAAAACACTTGTCACGAGTGAACCAGTCCTGGCACACCCGGATCAAGAGGAACCATTCGAGCTGGAGGTTGACGCATCAGGCTTCGCAGTAGGCGCTGTACTCCTGCAACGCAAAGAAGACGGCAAGCGACATCCCATAGGCTACTACTCGGCGACATTGAACGAAGCAGAGCGCAACTACGACATCTACGACCTAGAGTTACTGGCTATCGTCAAAGCCTTCCGCCACTGGAGGCCCCTGCTCGCAGGCTCGCCACACAAGACCAAAGTATTCTCCGACCACCTCAATCTGCAATATTGGAGATCACCACAGAGGATAAGCAGACGCATCGCAAGGGAAGTACTAGAACTATCTGAATACAACTTTGAGATTCACCACATCAAAGGCACGGCCAATGGAAGAGCAGATGCGCTCTCCCGACGACCAGACTACGACCAAGGAGACGACAACAACAAGGATGTAACAGTCCTCCCCGATGCACTCTTTGTACGAGCCACACAAGTCGAGACTATCATGCCAAACACCCTGACAATCGAACCTGGAGAGATGGAACGACCAGACGCAACGTACCACCAGGACGAAAACTATCTTCGCCCATGGGTAAACGCACATCGGCTGAAGAAGATCGAGGGCACTTGGTACAAAGAAGGGAGACGAGTGGTGACAGGCGGACTGTATGACAAGAGAAGTATCATCTCTGCTCACCATACACCACCAGTCTATGGACACCCGGGTATTAACAAAACCGCGCAGTTAGTCGGACAATCCTACTGGTGGCCGAACCTCATCCAAGACGTACTGGACTATGTTAAAGGGTGCGCCGACTGTCAAAGGCACAAGGCAAACAACCGACCAACCCGCGCACCACTGTCCCCAATCTATCCAAACCCCGAAGCGCTCCCCTTTGAAACCATCGCGCTAGACTTCATCACCAAACTCCCCCAGTCTCAAGGATTCGATTCGATCCTCACCATCACGGACCACGACTGTACCAAAGCGGCCGTCTTCATCCCTTGCCAGGAGGAGATCACAGCGGAGGGAACTGCTGCCTTATACGCTAAGCACGTCTTCTTGCGATTCGGACTCCCCTCCAAGGTAATCAGCGACAGAGACCCACGCTTCGCATCCCGGTTCACAAGGGAACTGTGTAAGATCCTGGGGATTTCACAAAACGTCTCCACCGCCTACCACCCTCGGACGGACGGACAGTCCGAACGAACTAACCAGTGGCTCGAACAGTACCTCCGCTTCTGGACTAATGAGCGGCAAGATAACTGGGCAGCGTACCTCCCTATAGCGGAATTCACGCACAACAACTGGCCCCACGAGACCACGAGGAAGTCCCCCTTCTACCTCCTAATGGGGTACAACCCGCGCGCTGATTGGATCGATAGACCGTCGCCCATACCCCAGGTAGCGCTGAGGATAGATCAGTTCCAAGAGGCCAGAGCACAGGCTAAAGCGCTCCTCATCAAGGCACAAAAGTCATGGGTTAAACACAAAGACACGCCCAAATACAAAGAAGGTGACCTCGTGTGGCTAGAAGGACGCCACCTACGGACCAATCAGCCAACCGCGAAGCTTGCGCCCAAGAGACACGGCCCCTTTAAGGTCGCACAGGTGATGTCCCCAGTCAATTATCGCCTAGAACTTCCCACGCAGTGGAGCATCCACCCGGTGTTCCACACCGATCTTCTCACCAGATATCACGAGACGGCGACACATGGGCCAAACTACCAGCGCCCACCACCAGATTTGGTAGACGGAGAAGAGGAATACGAGGTCGAGAAGATTCTAGACTCGCGAAGGTTCGGAAGAACACGGAAACTCCAGTACCTCGTGAAATGGAAGGGGTACCCCGACTCGGAGAATCAGTGGGTCGATCGGAGCGAAGTATTCGCCGACCAGGCCATCAAGGACTTCAAAGCGCTGAACCCCACACAGGAAACACATATAAGGGGGCTTCACTACGAGCTAAGTCCCTCAGCAACTACTGCTACATCCTCTCAAACTGTCTACCTCCGCACAATGTCTTCTTGTTCACTCCCGTCGCAGTCCACCATCGACACCGTCGTCGAGGGCCTCGTCACCTCCCATGGGCCCGCGACCCGCGAGGACACCATCGCCGTCCTCCGCACCTTCCCCGACCCAACCATCGGGGGCGTCGCCGACTCCCCCGGTGCGCAACCTCTCACCGCCAACTACGACGTCTCGGCAGAGGAGGAGCGCACCATACTCAACAGCGAGGCGCCAGATAGCCTCATTCGATACCTTGACGGACACGGTGACGCTGAACCTGTCGAGGTACCACGTGGAGTTCGGGCCCGCGCGGCTGTGGAAGGAGATCGTGAAGGAGTGGAGGGACGAACAGCTGCGGAGGGCGCAGCGACGGCAGCAGGAGTTGAGGCATTGACGCCTCTTGATGTGGACTGGGGTCTGGCCGAGGATGCTGCCAGCGACTACCCAGCTACGCACCCCCTCATTCGCTCCACTACAGACACTGACGACCCACGCAAGACCCCCTACTCCCTCAACACCGACGGCTCCCCCATGTACAAGCGGGACCTCGGAGTCATGGGCCCCGCAGTCCACCAACCTCTCGTCGCCATCAACACACGCGTCCCCACTGGCTTCAAGGCCAACCAGGGGACGGATTACATACCGTTCCGCATCGTCTCCCCCGACGGGGTTGAGCGCGAGGCCCGCTACGTCCAAGTGATCATGGGGCCGGACCCCCTGGTCGTGGGCATCATCGACGAGTCGGACAAGGTCTACGCGCGCCCTCTTTACGCCGCTCCCCGCTTCACCTACGGCGGGAAGCCCATCTATCCAAACAACGACATGGTCCTCTTCACCGAGGCCTTCGAAGATCGGGCGCGCGTCGACCGCTGCCTCGACGCCATCCACGACCCCTCCCTCACAGCGGAGGTCCACCGCTACCGCGCCGCGGCGCGCGAGGAGGAACGCCTCAACCAGCGGGTCGACGACCTCATTGCCGCCCTGGGGGAGATCGCTGGGAAGACGACGGCCAGCCGCCGCCGCCTGGAGATGGCCAATGCGATGGAGCGCATCGAGGACGAGGCAGGCACCATGGTGGATCACGAGTTGACGAAGAAGAAAACGCGCAGGGGTAGGAGGACCGCCCAGCAGCCGCAGCGCACCAGGATCAGGTACGAGGAGGAGGGCTTCGGAGCGTCGGGACGTCGCACCTAAGGAGGGGGTGATGTTGCGATCGGACTCATCGGTACGGACTGCAGACTCGTGGGGTTCTGACTACCCTAGTATTAGTCAGGGACAGTCGTCTCAGTCAGCCTTAGGGCTGTTATCACATGTACATCGCATCGGACTTGTGACTCGTTCCTAGGATAGTCGTAGTAGGGTTCGAGCTACTATCGCTACTGGGCACCTTACGTTTAGGAGGAGCTTCAAAGCTCCTCGTCAATTGTATAAAGGACTAGTAGGACGAAGACCGAGCTCTCTAGCTTGGTCTTCTTGAATCATCAGTCCAGTCCTCGTCTCATCTCTCCTTCAAGTTGTCTGCCTCCTTCTCTCTCTCTGCCTACTAGTGCGTCTGGCTCTTGTAGAGCAGATCGCCCGACGACACATACGCCTGGTGGACTTTGCCCCAGTGCTGACACCGATCACGTTCCTACTCAGGACGTGTATCTATACTCGCTAAGTCGTCCCTCGCACGTTGAGCCACTCTGTCACCGCTCAAGTCGAGCACCGTTAGGACGAGCCTAACGTAACATCTGTGCAGATCAAAATGCGAGTCGCAGCACGAATCCAGTTGTTGGACCTCACGTCCAAGTTTGCGATCTGCGCGACGACTTGGCGACGACAATACACCCATGGTTCATCATCGCAACAATGATCAGGCCCGAGAGTCGCCAGAGCGGAGCCAGAGCTGCGTGTCACGGTTTCGCCCTCACCGGCACGTGACTCGCCACGTGACTACACGCCGACCACCGATATCCCCTTTGTGGAGTCCGCCAACACGCCTGAAGACCCTTGGTGGGATTGGCAAGCCGAAGAAGACCCGCGCGTACAGGAGAGAGTATGGGCAGCAATAGAAGCCCTAGAGGATACCGCGAGAACGGGACGCCTGGTGAGCGATCGATCTCCCTCCCCGCCTCCAACACGCTGTCAGGAGCCTTGGGAATAGGTCCTGATGTACGGCCGTCACGTGACCCTGGCACGTGACCTGCCTCGACTCGTCCAGAAGAGTCCGGATGAGCTTGTGCCCGGACTGGTCTAGCCTCTGATGCAATACGGTGCGAATCGAGACTCGGATGACTGATACTACATAGCGGATGACTGATGACCGCTGACCACTGTATGGATTGCTGACTGATGCCGATCGAGGGCCTTATGCCATTGGATACTCGTATTAGGGTTCGTAGCTGTGTAATAGGGTTGCTGGGCTTCAAAGCTCCACCCCTTCGGTATAAGTAGAAGGACGTCTGCGTGTAGACTCCTTAGCTTGATATCTTCTGTGAATACCTTCCCCTTTGGAGCTGGGCCAGTAGTACTGCGCTATCCACACTGCGAATAACCACATCGATCACCCTCTTGCTCGCTGGTGTGACCTCGGAGACCCGTCCATCCACCTTCATCATCTTCAGTGCGCCTTCGGAGTCTGTCCCGCCACTGTCCACTTTACCTCTATCTGCCATTATCGACGACCATCGACTACCCCTACGACCTGCAACGCGGTTGCAGCAGCAAACAGGCACACGTGACTCAAGTCGAGTCTAACGTCCAGGAAGGAACGTTACACTGCGGGCCAGACCGCCGTCCTGTGAAAATCGAAGCTTGAGACGTGGGCCATCAAAAGCCAAGCTGGCGGCGTCCGTGGGAACGGCATTTTGCGGCTGGCTTTGGCTGGCTTCCGGCTTTCGGGCCGGGCCTGTAAATCACTAGTCACCATTAACGCACTCCACCTCCCAGATTTTACTTTCCATAATATTGACTCACTCCAGAATCTTCGATGTCCCAAGCTTTCGAGAATGTCAATGTGACCGGGGCAGATCATATAGGCCCAGGCAGAGGTATCGTATTCCCACTTTGCTCAGTCATGATCCTCACCGTTCTCACCTGCCACCGCGACCCCCATAGGCGACCACCCGTATCCACCCCAGTCGGCGCCGACTCATGAGCAACGGGGAATGTCCAACTTTGTCGATGGGTCAGGCCCTATATTCTCGATGTATCTAGAAATGGCGACTGAAGAAGACAAGAAGATGGTCGAAGGATGGAAAGCGGACGCCGATGGCATTCTCATCTTCGTGCGTCCATACCTTCCTACTCCTTCACACCGACTCATCTCTTACAGACCGGTTTATTCTCCGCTGCTGTCGCATCGTTGATCTCAGTGTCCATTCAGGATATTCGGCAGAACCCACAAGACACTTCCAATTTCTATCTCGCGAATATCTATCACACTCTCGCTGACCCTGCATCCAACATTTCCACTTCCTTCCCTGCTTCGCCACCCCCATTTTCTCCGCCAAACTACGCAGTCTGGGTGAACACGCTTTTGTTCTTGAGCTTGGTCATCAGTATCAGCTGCGCTCTACTTGCGACGTTGCTTCAGCAGTGGGCTCGACGATACCTCAAGGTTACTCAGCCTCGTTACAGCCTACACAAGCGAGCCCGGATCCGTGCATTTTTTTTTGAAGGCGTCGACAAGTCCCTCCTTCCGTGGGCAGTTGAAGCACTGCCCACTCTGTTGCACGTTTCCCTGTTCCTGTTCTTTGCCGGCATATCTGTGTTCCTTTGGAACGTCAATCTGACGATCTTCAAGTCTGTGGTGTCATGGGTCGGCATCTGCACCGCTCTGTACGGATGCATCACGTTTGTCCCAATCTTTCGTCATGACAGTCCATACCACACCCCGCTTTCGGTGCCAGCGTGGCACATTGCTGCTGGAATATCGTTTGTCACATTTCGAGTCCTTCAGTGGTTTACATCATCGGTCTACTTTCATTCCTACGCCTTCCGTCGCTTTAGAGAAAGGAGGATTAGTTATGACAAAATGCTTTTGCAAGGCATGCTCAAGACAGCCGAGGAAACTGCTCTGAAATTGCCACCGGATATTGATACTCGCTCGATTCTCTGGACATTTGACAGTTTGGACGAAGATCACGAATTGGAGCGCTTCTTTTCCGGCTTACCTGGCTTCCGCAGCTCGAAAGTTGTTGACGATCCTCTGCCCCGTCTCACTGAAGAGCAAATAGAGAAGCTTTCGACTGGATTAACGGGTTTGTTTGACCGCACATTTTCATCAGATCTGCTTCCAGAGTCGGTCAAAAATTGGCGAGCTATCATCTGCGCGAGGGCCCTTGATCCAGAGTTGTTTCCCACAGAATATCATCTGGTCATGCATAGTATCATGTTCGAAAACAAGTGTATGGGACTGCAAACGACCAAGTTTGGCTGTATTGTGAGAGGCTGGGGCAATGGCGGAAATCAAGGCACTGGATTGGTAACAGAAGCTGTCGTTACCAGTATTATTGGAACGGTGGAACGGCGCGATGACTCGTGGTTCATTCTCGCCTCAAGTGTGTTGGGCGTCCCGGAATCCGTCCTTCGAGACTACGCCGTGAATAGCCTGTCACTTGCCACTTTGATTCACGTCGTTCGCCAGCAATTTAACCATTTCCAGGAACCATTCTGGCCATATCTCTGGTTCGGGAGAGTTCTGAAGGCAGCTTCTAAATTCGATATTCAAGACACATCACCTGAACTGCAGCACGAGTTCTGTTCTCTCTGGAATCAAATTGTTCTCAAAGCTCAGAACAACAACGATCGGGAGATTGCGTACACGATCCTCGCACGGATTCGCCACATTTACGTCACTCTACATCGAGACACCGATTCTGCGCCAACACGCTTCTCCGCCTCCACAGGAGATTGGGATGTCATTCTGAATGCGCCATCGTCGTATCGAGTGTGCAACGTCGCTGGCCATATCTCTACCCCCACCACCACCTTTGTTCACACTATCTAGCAGGATAACGCCGCGCTCGTCCCTTCCATTCCCAGTCCCGCTGTGTCTCCCTTGTCCGTGTCTTCCCCACTTCGTCTCATCGAAAGCCTCGCGGATCCACAACCGCTCGACAACTTCCACCCCACTCATCAGCCAACTATCGAAAGCCTCCACGTTCCTGTTTCCTCACCAGCTTCGGTCACCGCTAGCGCAATACAGGACACTGTCAACTCAGGTATAACCACACTCTACCCGACCTCCGACACTTCTATATCTCCTCCTCTTTTCCCTACCTCCCCACCCGCTGTCACTGCCCTCAAGCATCATGTAGGGCCCCCGACGCCCTCCGATCCACCAAACCTCCCACCTTTGGCTCCTTCAGGTCGAGTTCTCGACAATATGCTCCCTACAGGTGCGCCGCCGTCTTCACTCTCCGACGACCCAATCCTACATCTTACTGGCCCGATAATAGTCGCCGCTGCCCCCAGCGCTTCCCCGGGACCGACTTCTGCACCTAATCTGGATGCCGCCAGTACTGAGGACGATGGTAGCCACAAGCCCGGTTTTCAGAATGGCAATGACGCTCTTGACCCCTTCTCGACTCGGGCAATCCACGCAAGCACTCTGCCCGCCCGAGACCGTCCACCGCAACCCCCGTCATTGCTGTTGGTTACTGACTAGGATGTAGTCATCACAGGTCCTTCAATATGGGAGGCAGATGCTGAGCGTACAGGAGATCACCTTCGGCCTCCTTCCCATGGCCAGTACGATATCGTTTAACTCATCCTGCATTCAATTGGGCATATATTCGTTGTAGGCGGCTACTTACTAAAATAAATTGTTGGGCCCTCAATATTACCATACCGATACAACATCTTCTCTCATCTCGTCTCTACTGTCCTATTATGCGGTACAATCTTGTGGCAAAAAAAAAAGTATAAACTCGAATAGAGTATGGAGGTCTGGATGAGGCGCCTCAACCTTCGTACGGTGGGTTGATGAGCAGTAACGCGGAAGCCTCTGCGCACATCCGGTCAGCCATCCCTATCCCAGCCCTGATAGTCTCTGTGAATACTGGTTGCTTGGGTCATTTGTCGAGAGCAGCGTTGAGCATCTTGTAGGGTCGGCACTATAAAGCTACTCTTAGATGAGGGACAAGAACGTTGCAGGAGAGTAGAATTGATCGCAGGACACCCGTGGCAAGCTACCTAACGGGTCAGCACGAGTAAAGATGTACGTGGCGCGTAGTCGATCGAGAGAGCTGCTGGTGTCAACGTCGAAACCAACAGACCTTTGTGGGCGATTGAAACTTATGTGCATCCGCCATCCCACCAGACAACTTCGGTGCCAGCCCTACCGCCATCGTGACTGCCTCGCTACAGCGCCGACGTCGAGATCCAGATGTGATACTCCCCGAGGTCCTCGCGAAGAGCGTGATCAACAGAGCTCACTCCTGCGGACCGGATATGCGCGCGACACCTGTGCGGGAACGGCAGTTAACAAAGCCGGCGCGGATAGCCTTTTATTTATGACATCGTCCACAATGCGGGGTCATTCTCCTGGAAGAAAGAAAGGAAAAACGTTCGGTAGGGAGCGAGATGGATGGAAAGCATACCGTCGATGACCGAGCTGCTCTATTTAGGTCGCAGTCATGTACCAGTACCAACCTGGAGGCATCGGTGTGTGCTTTCCGCCAAGCGTGGAGGGCGTCCGGCGTGCCACTTAAGAATGTCAAGAGAACGAAGAGTGGGTGCATTTGCGCAATGAGGACCGCGTTGACCTCGAAGAGCCGGTCAAAGTCGAAGATGGTCGGTTCGTACAGAGCCATGGCGATCGCGATGTGGGATCTAGCGAGTGGGTTTGCGTGAGCTTCTGGTGGTAAATCGTGTCTCCGCACGGAGAACGAAGCGCGTCAGGTGATGAAGCTGAGAGAGAGACAGAGGACGTACGGCTACCCTAACGTCACGGTCGACAAGGGCGCTCATCTCTGACGGCGTGATCACCCTCTCCTTCAGCTATTTCCCGACGTCGGCGCTGGAGACCCGTGGCACGTGCAGTTCATCGTTTGTGCCGGCTGTGTCCGGGGGCGCGTTGTAAACCGGGAGACGGAGAGCATGTTAACATGGGGGCGTGTTTAAGGAATTTGTTGGGCTTTAGTGAAATAGAAACGAGAGTTAGGAGACGTCTGAGGCGAAAACGCTTAAGCGGTGCTTGATCGCGGACTCTGCGGGTTGCGGACGTGACGATATGGATTCCGGAGAATATATTGGCCATAGGTTTAATACGTGGGGATACTATCGTATTAGTAGTAATGCAAAAAAGACGCCTTTTATTTTCTGTAGCTTCAACAACACATCGTGGCTACTTCAACTCATACATACTAATAGAATAACGAATATCCAATCTCTTGGCGATTTTTCCTTATTTTATTTTGGCTCCTGGAAAGCACTGTGTTTTTACCCCCCTTCTGCAAATATCTGTCACTCATCGTCACATCAACGGCAATGTTCGGCAAGTTCGGAAGTTCGGCAATTCGGTGTTTGGCAGCGAGTTCGCGTTCACACATTTTCGAGTTGCACAATGGGGGGATAGTATTATATCAACGCTACTACAGCATGTAGGATTACTGGGGTGTGAAAAAGTAAGGTCTATTGTGTGGTGAAACTACACCCGAAGCCGAGTTAAGAGACGAAAAGTTGAACGCTCCATCAGACACGGTTGCTGGGGAGAAGTTGAAAGGGGGAAGGGTCGGTTCGTGAACAGTTGATGGGCCCGCTACTGGAACATCAGCGAGACGAGCACGTTTTCGGGGCCGTGGATTGAAAAGTCCTTCAAATCGTGGAGTTGTCTTCAGATCTGGGTGCTCCTCGAAATGGCTGGAGATCCTCTCAAGAATCTCGTCTTTCCTACCGGCCTCTGGAAGAGCAAGAGCGACCGCAATATCCTCAAGCTCTTCCTTTCGACGTGTCTTGTTCAGTGGCCCGGTAAAAATGCGTGATATATCTGCCCTTCGCTCACGCCGTTCTTTGTCCTCGCTGGCCTTCCGGGCTACTTCTTCGGCTTGCTGCAGCGCCTTCTGGGCAGCCTCTTCACGGAGTTCTTGCAATTGCAGGCGGCCTTCTTCAGAGGTAAAAACCCTTGATGCAGCCTGCGTCTTCTTTGCGTGAGTACCCTTTCTGTTTTCTTTTTCCTGAAGTTGGTTTTGCAGTTTGCTGACGACCTCGCACAGGAAGTGGCAGTGCGTCTTCCACTCTCCAGATGAGGACTCGAGTTCCTGGATGCGTCCATTAGCGTATGCGAGCTCCTCCTCGAGGACCTTCGCTCGTTCAGACGATGCTAATCTCGTGGTGGAGGAACGTGATGTGGAATGTGACGCTGATCGTGACACCGACCGGGTCTGGTGGCGGGGTCTGTTAACAGGTGGACGAGGTTTGAAACGTGGTTGCATACGTGGACGGAAGGGGACCTGGACCCCGGGTTCGGCAGGGGGCTCTCTTCCTCCCTCTTCAAGAAGAACACGGCTTGTTTCATTGGACTGAGGCGAAGGCGTTGTTGGCTGAGGCGAAGGCGTTGTTGACTGAGCCGAAAGAGGAAAGTTGACCACGGTTTCCGGATCTGGCATCTGATTCAGCGTCGATGAGGGGCTCCCACGAGCCACATTTAACCCCGACGCATCAGTCAATGCGCTGCTCTCTGCTCCTGGGTCTTCGAGACTGCTGTTACACTCGTTTTCACCACCAGGAGATGGATCTGAAGTGTCGGCAATGTTGGTAGGGTCAGGAAATGACACTGGGAAGGGGGGTTTGGTGGACGACGAATAACTTGGGGCAAAGTCCTCCTCGGTGAAGACCTCCGGGTTAAGGGGTCGTATCCCTGACCTCCTCCAGGCTGAGATGATGAGCTCTTCGTTAACCGACTTGGTACGTGCGGCCATATACTCCCTGACTACAGTTCGGCGTGTTATGCTCTCACCAGTCTCGTCTAGGACTAGTAGGCAGCGCTTCTGCCATGCTCGTTGTAGGGGCCCAAACACGCCGACGTCGAGAGGCTGCAACCGATGTGAAGTGTGGGGAGGGATGCAGAAAAGGTGAATCCCCGCTGTGTCTGCTGCTTCACGAAGCTCAAGTGTTTCATGCGAGCGATGCCCATCATATATCAGCAAAATTGGGTTCCCAGTCGTGTTCCTTGCTGTCGCTTGGGGCACGAAACTTTTCTCAAACCACTGGGTGCCTATATAGTTACTAGTCCAGCCCTTTTCAGACAGTGCAACACTGTGAACGTGGTAAGCGTCCTATTTATTTGGCCATGACTGATAGTTAACTCACAATGCCCCCTCCTCCTCGAAATATCCATCATGGAGGACGTGTTTTCCGCAGAAGATGAACCCCGGCTTCAAGATGGATCCATCCGCCCCCACACACTCGATTGTTGTCACAAGCTCAAGATTGGGGTTTTGGAGCTTCACGCGGTTTCGCTGTTCTCGGGAATACAAGAATTTGGTGTTGTCAAACTTCCGACCACCGCCAAGTTGTATGCCTTTCTCATCCATATTATAGACGTTCTCCCAGGGTATGTCATGGGCCTTCAAGAAGTCGCCCAGGAGCTGAAAGTGGTGCTTGACCACAGTGGGATTGAAGTTTTGCGCGCGTTTTGGGTCAAGGCCGGTAGGTCTTTTCAATTCGAGGTTTGGGTTTCGGTTTAGGAAAGAATAGATCCAGTTCCCTGCAGGTAAGTGTTGTTCCCCTGTCTGCCTTTGCTTCTCTTGAAGGACTGAGCTGATGTCCGCAACTTTGACACGTAGCGCTTCTTTTGAGAAGGGGTGTCCGGTCATCCCCATGTACTTGATCCACGTGCAGACTGTTGTTTCCTCTACTGTGGTGAGTAATTGTTCGCCAATATGTGCCATTGACTGGGGCTGAGTGAGCCCTTGATGTCGACGGCGAAGTGTGTGATAGGATACATCAAAGTGGCGTGCGGCCTTTGAGATTGTCTTGAATATCCCATCAGTAAGTGCCTTGCTAGCTTCCTGGATCTTGGCTTCTTTTTGAGTGCTTGCCTCCTTTCGCGTAACTAATTTCTTGACTTTTGAGCTGCATGCCATGACAGTGACTAGCACTGCCGGTAACTCAGTTGCCGGTGATCCCGGCTGGAATTGCAAGAGGAGCTTCAAATCATCACGCGTTTGTCACCTCAGAGAACCAGAAAAGTGAGATTTCATTCCACCTTTCGATCGCATGCATCACATCTCCCCAAATCAGCCATAGGTTACCTTAGTGATGTATTCTAACACCCTAGCCCAACAGAATTATGTAGTACCCATCGGCATCATCGGGATCTGGGGGTCAGGGTCCTTACATTTTATGACCCCTCTGTTTTTTTTGTCATATTGTAGTCGCATTTTTGAATAGATCTTTCCTTTTTCTTATGATCTCATATCTATAGATGCTACTGTACCCACTGTATTTTTTTTGGGCCGAAACGATAACGGGAATGTGGTGATCTACTGCAATCTTTGAGATTTGCATAAGACTGCTCATTTGCATCACTACTAATACAATAGTATAACGGGTCGAATCAAGGGGGGAGCGGAACCCAAGGGGGGGCCGGGATTCTTAAAATCGCACGGGGCCGGTAAATTTTTTTAAGGGGCTGAGCCTCACCTCCCCCCGGAACCCCCCCAAAAAGGAAATTTTATCCAAATATAGAACCGAGGCAGTTCACTTTTACATTTTCCGAACGTGCTGCACTCGCGCACAGCCTTAGCAATTAAATAGTGACATGTGCTCAAACTTTGCGAATGTCTGTACAAAGTTGTGCATGCGGAGGCATGCACGGTCGAATGGCTTAGGGGACGAGGCACAGCGACAGTTTGCTATAGGGGCAATCGGCGGAAAAAATACTTGTATTTAAGCAATAAAGGAGCTATCTACGATGCTAGGTGTAAGTCGCATCGCCTCAGGCTTCTGTTGTCGCGGTTGTCGACTTGTTGTCGGCCTGTGGTTGTCATAACCATTGTCGTCTTCGTCAGTTTGCATTGCCGTGATCGTAGTCTTCCTACTTGCACCGTCGTGATCGCGGTCATCGTCCCCGTGTCGTTGTCGTCACTGCCTTACTGACATCGCTGGATGGCCTGGCCGTTGGCCCGTCCTTGGGCCCGTCGTCGTCGTTCACGGCTTGCGCTAAGGCAGGACTTACGCGCTGTGTTGAGTTGAAGTTGGGGTGGGATCCTGTGCAGTGTCGACACTGCTGTGGCATTGTGGGGGCTTGCATGCTGTTGTGATGGCGTCGTGACGGGTCTTGCACGCTGTGACGGGGTGGCGGCGGCGGACTCGCATGGCAAAAGGTGGATGTGGCGACCATGGGCTTGCGTGTGGTGAGGCGCAAGTGGGGACTTAAGGGCTTGCTTTTGCTCGAGGGTGGTGTGGGGAGCACCTCTTGCGAGTTGGCGAGACGGCATGGCGATGTCCGCGCCAGCGGGCAAGGCTGAGAAGGCGCAGGCATCCGTTGCTGTTGCTTTGGCGGACATGCAGGACGAGCGTTGGACTCGTGTTGAGGCGCGGAAGAAGAAGGCCGTGTCACCGCAGGACGGACTGAGCAAGTTGCAAACCACGGTGGCGGCGCCAGGCGCCACGACGAGCAATGCGGTCACGACGTCTGCGACGGGCAACTCGTCATCTGTGATGGAATGCACGACCGAGGACAAGCTCCTTGTACAAAAGACGTCAGACAGACGAAATGGTGATACGACTGCGGTCTCCCTGCCTGGTGAAATTGCACTTTTTACACTCTCAGCCGCACTCGCCTGCACTCTACCGCACTCAGCTGCGCTCAGCCATGCTCAACTGCGCTCAGCCGCGCTCAACTGCGCTCAGCTGTGCTCGCCCGCGCGCTCAGCCGCGCTTGCCTGCGCTCTACCGCGCTCTGTGCACGCTCTGCCGCACTCTCAGCGCGCTCGCCCGCGCACTTGCCGCGCTCTCAGCGCGCTCGCCTGCGCACTTGCCGCGCTCTCAGCGCGCTCGCCCGCGCACTTGCCGCGCTCTCAGCGCGCTCGCCCGCGCACTTGCCGCGCTCTCAGCGCGCTCGCCCGCGCACTTGCCGCGCTCTCAGCGCGCTCGCCCGCGCACTTGCCGCGCTCTCAGCCGCACTTTGCCGCGCTCCCTGAGCGCTCGGCTTCCCCCTCTTACTCCGGACTCTCCCCTTTGTGCCTTAGCTTTCCCCTGGTTATATAATTCACCCTCTTTCCTTAGCTTACATTCCTCAGTATATAGGCCATGTAACTACAACTTTACAACCCAGATTCTAATAGTAGAGTTCTCCCCTCCAATTTCGGACTTCAGAGCTCAGTGCAGTTCTCCCCTCGCGTTCCTCAGTGTGCCGCACTCGCGCGCGGCCCTAGCGACTCAAGCGCGACGCGTTCCTGACCCCAGCGGCCACTCATACGAAGTTTCGTGTTGCGCCGACGCGTGCGTGACCATTTGCGACCACTTGCGACCAACTGAGCGCACTTCCTTTCCCGACCTCGCCGCACTTGCGCGCGGCTCTAGCCCTTCGACACCGACGCGCCCGCGACCGCCGCGGACCCGCATACGACCGCTCGCGCCCCGCGGAGGCCTGCGCAACACCTCACGACGCTTCACACCCCCTAGACCCTGCGCAACTCTGACTGTTTCCTAACGCTTAGGGACAGTTTAGTATATCATCTGGTGACCACCGCAGGGGGTGGAAGCATCTTTCAGCTTTAGGCCTCAAGTATTACTTCCTGACCGCGTTTTTGCGCGTTTTGCGCAGTTTTACCCAACACACTTAGCGACATCACCCGGAAGCATTCCTGGCTATTCCCTCATTCTTCGACACACTCTCGCATTTTCCAACCCCAGCAGCGTCTCCGCACATTTCTACTTGTTTCCTGTCTTTGCCTCCGTTCCCCCTCACTCTCTCACGTTTTCTGACCCTCAAGCGACCCCTGCGCCATGCTTAGTCACGCTTCACCTTAGGACTTAGGACCCTCAAACACCATTCCCTGCGTTTCCCCTTGCAACGCGCGGCGTCTCCTGTCACCTTTAGCACCTTGTGGCTTTAGTGCGCGACCAGTTTTCCGACCACAAGCGCCCACCGCGGAAGCGACCCAATTCAGCGACACCCCCAGCGAAACCACGCGATGCCATTCCAGGACTTGCCGCACCGACGCGAGGACAGCGCGCCCGTCCTCGACCTCTCAGACCCATGCGAAATCCTGCGCTATTTTGATGACATAGAGTTCTTGTTTCTGAAGCACCGCGTCTCAGACGACCAGGAGAAGAAGCGCACAGCAGTGCGCTACCCTAGTGTAGCAGTCGAGCAACTGTGGAAGACCGCGCGCACATTCAGCGATACTGCGCGCTCCTATGAAGACTTCAAAGCGGAAGTCATCGCGCTCTACCCAGAAGCGATAGCAGCACAGGAGCACACCCTCGCGGATCTCGACGAGCTTGTCGCGCATCGCGTGCGCACACCAATTCGCTCAGAGATTGAGCTTGGAGCGTACTACCGCGAGTTCCTCCTTGTCTCGCGTTTCCTTGTCGCAAAGGACCGTATTTCCGTGCAGACGCAAGCACACCATCTTCTAGCGAGCTTCGAGCCTCGCCTTGCCACTGCTGTCTGCGCTCGACTTGTGCGCACATTCCCTGACCATCTCCCAGACGACCCATATGAGACAGATGCTGTTTATGATGCAGCGCTATTTGCGCTCACGTTGATACACTTAACTGTCCCTAAGCGTTAGGAAACAGTCAGAGTTGCGCGCAGGATTTGGGGGTGTGAAGCGTTGCGAGGTGTCGCACAGGCCTCCGCGGGGCGCGAGCGGTCGTATGCAGGTCCGCGGCGGTCGCGGACGTGTTGGTGTCGAAGGACTAAAGCCGTGCGCGAGTGCGGCGATGTCGGGAGAGGGAGCGAGGTCGGTCAATTGCGAGTAGGGCTGAACACGAGTGCAGGTAACTCATGGGTGGCTATGGGTTTACTCGTGGGAATACTCATGAAGGGTCACACTCATGAGTCACAGTACTTCTGGTCAAGGGTTTTCCAAGGGTGCAGGTATAGATTTTGACATAAATTATGAGTACTTGTACAAGTACTTGTGACAGGTCCTACAAGTACTTGTGAAAGTCTGAGGGTTACTGACATATTGGTTGATTATATTATGATTTCTGTTACTTTTCTGCTTCATACTCACAAGTACCCCCAAGTACTTGCAGGTACTTACAAGTACTTATGGGTCTGTGAGTACTCATGAGTATACTCATGGGTATTTGATACTCATGAGTCAATACTCATAAGGATCCAGGTATCACTTTAATGATGCAAAATACTCATGAGCAAGGGTGCAGGTCACTCAAGGGTGCACTCGTGTTCAGCCCTAATTGCGAGTGGTCGCAAACGGTCGCGCACGCGTCGGCGCGGCGCGAAACTTCGTATGAGTGGCCACCGGGGTTGGGAACGCGTCGCGCTTGAGTCGCTAGGGCCTCGCACAAGTGCGGCACACTGAGGAACGCGAGGGGAGAGCTGCACTGAGCTCTGAAGTCCGAAATTGGAGGGGAGAACTCTACTATTAGAATCTGGTGTGTAAGGTTGTAATACATGAGCTATATACTAAGGAGAGTAAGCTAAGTAATGGGGTGCATTATATAAACAGGGGAAAGTGGGAGGCCGAGTGCTCAGAGAGCGCAGCAAAGCGTGCAAGTGCGCGGCAAAGCGCGCAAGTGTGCAGGAACGCGGCGAATTGCGTGGGAACACAGCGCTTAGAAAGCGCGCAAGAGCGCAGGAGAGCGCGAGAAGGCACGAGTGAGCGCGGCTTAGAGCACGGGAATGCGGCGCTTAGAAAGCGCGCAAGAGTGCAGGCAGAGCGCGGGCAGAGTGCGGGCAGAGCGCGGCAGAGCGCAGGCAGAGCGTGGGAGAGCACAGGCAGCGCGCGGGAGAGCGCGGGAAAGCGCGAGCGAGTGCAGAAGCGTAGGGTACTGCTAGAAACTGCAAAAAGCACGATTTCACCAGGCAGGGAGAGCGCAGTCGTATCAATGTGGCAGCGCGCCGCGCCCCTCGTCGAACCACCGCGCGACATTTCAACACCTTTCACATCGCCCGCATTATTTACGTGCCCGCTGCTGACAGTACAGGCATTCCCGCTTGCTACAGAGCCGTGTTCGCCCACACCATCAGACCCACGCACTGTGACACATGCGCTCAAGCAAGAGTGCACCGCGTCTCTCGTACCAGCGCCGCGCGATGCGGCGCCGCTTTCCACCACGTCTCCAGCGACCCCTCTACCAATTCAGATACCGCCGCAGCCAGCCCAAGTGTTCCCACCCGCGCTACAGTTTGTACAGGCAGATGCACCTGCCACAGTTCCCACCTTCGCTCCAAAGTGCGCCGCGCCCCTCATATCGGCCCCGCGCGACGTTCTGCCGCCGTCCGCGTCGACACTAGCACCGCGCGCGCCAGTTCTACCTACGCCGACGCCAGTCAACGCATTTCTGACCGCCCCAGAACCAGCCCAACCCGCGCAACCAGACGCGACTGCCGCGACGCTTGATGCCCTCGCCGAAGCAATCGCGTCCCTCAAGAGTGGTTTAGAGGCAATCCTCGACACGCAGAAGAGCGCAGAGTCACGCGCTCCAGATCCAGAAGCCGCGCAGAGCCGATCTGAGCGATGCAAGTTCTGCGGAAGCAGCACGCACCTTGAGGAGGAGTGTGAGGAGGCCAATGAGTACATCCTTGCAGGAATGTGCAAGCGCAACGTGTTTGGGAGGCTCACCCTTCCCTCAGGAGCAGAGGTGTCCTGGCGCATCAAAGGCAAGTTCCTTCGCGAGCGGTTTGAGGAGTACCACAGGCAGTACCCAGGCCAGCGAGCAGCGCCGGCCTACTTGGAAGACTTAGCAAGACCAGGGCGACTTGCGCTGCAAGAGGTGACACCGGTGACACCTTCAGTGATGGGAGCGACATCCCCAGGTGCCGAAGCGATGCACCCAGTTTTACGATCAGAGGCTGGACTGGCACCAGCGTGTCGTAACGAGGGGATCGTGCAGAGCTCGGGCTTGATACCGAGTTGTAGACTGTAAAGTCGACTTACAGCAGCTGAAGTAAGCGAAGTGGAAATAGACTGGATTCAAGGACGAGACAATGAACAAGACTAGAACAAAGACAACAGGGTAAGCTACAGCCTCCTTAAGTATCATACAAAATACTGATTTTCTACTGATTTTCGGGGAACGCGTATGTGCCAAACTAAATATAGAGGTAGCACACAATTTCGGAGTATGTGCTGGCAGAAGAAGGAAACAAACCCGAGATTTTGCCGAGTCGATTCTAGAACCTTGAAATCCGAGCCAATCGATGGCACGATCAGGAGATCGTGACATACGCCCCTCTTTTGACTAATTCGTCCTCGAATGATTTTTGTTCAGCTTCGTCCTTCCTCGAGGTAGCAGTGTCGTTCTTCGCTCGTGAGTGCGTGGCGTACTCGCATCCTGCGTACGTGGTCCGGACTGTGAGTTCGAGGTTGTTTTTTTGAACGTGTCAGTCTGTTGGGGTACTGTGGTTCGGCGTCGTTCGCCTTCGTGGTTCTGTCAGTCATCCACAGCCAGCGGTCGAGGTGTTGTGCGACGGCGTCGTATGTGCGGTCGTCTTCTGTTGGTGTTGGCTTCGGCACTGTTCTAGTGGTGTCGTAGTTTTTGAGGAACATGTCGACCTGCTTTACGAATGCATCTGGTGGTTGCTCGTCATTGATGCAGCGGTCTGCGGGACGTGGCGCTCTGCGTAAGCGTGCCGGTTGCGGTTGCGCATGGACGTATTCGAGCTTGTCTAGGTCACGCGACCGTTTGAGGGAGTGGCGGGGAGACGTGATTGACGAGGTATTTTGGAACGGCGAGACGTGCCGCGCGGTTTGCTTTGCGAGTTCCCCGGGCTCTATGGTACGTTGTGCGGTATAGGCGTGCCCGTCGCGTTTACGCGGGACTTCTGAGTTCTGTGGGTGTGAGGTAGTTCCCGTTGCGCTAGTGCGGGGTCGTCGGCTGAAGTGTTGCTGTGTGGCTGGTGCGACTTCGTCGGGATCTCGTGGTCGTTCGAAAGCACGAGGAAGAAAGACGGGGGGATAGTACGAGACTGGCGGTTGTGGAGGAGCAATATCTGCGGTCAAAACCGAGGTTGCCGAGGTTTTCACCCCCTTAACAAGGACGTTGGCGTCCTCGACAACACGGGATGACTGAAACGGGGGCGGGGACAGTGAAGGGAGGGCAAGAGGAGGCAGAGGCGCGGATACGGGGGACTGAGAAGGAGACGGAGACGCAGCAAGGACGGCGTCGGGGGCATTATCGAAGGTGTCCAGGGTGAAGTCGACGATGGCGGGGAGAGAAGGCGATTGGCGGTCGTCACAGATGGCAGATAGCCCGAGAAGAGCGACCTGCGAGGGAGTACGGATATCAGGTGGTGTGACGCAACGGCGGGAGGGGGACGGTGAGGGGGACGTAAAAACAAGGGCGTCGGCGGCGTCGTTGATAACGCCGGTGGCGAGGTTGACGACTGCGGGGAGGGACGGGGGAGGAAACGCGTCAGCTATGGCAGTGAAGTCGAGGGAAGCGACTCGTGACGGGGTACGGATGCCCGAGGGAGAGACACAGCGACCGGCGGGGAAGGACTGAAGTGGCGGAACGTAGTCAGGGGCAGGGAAGAGAGCAGTAGAAGGAGGCGAGAGTGACGGGAGGGAAACGACGTGGCGTGAAGGGGAGACGAAAGCAACTGATGTGACGAGAGGCGTGTTGTCGACCGTGGCAACAACTGTTCGGGGTGAAAGCGGAGCGGGGATGGGAGCAGGTGAACGAGACGCGGGAGGTGAGAGAGAAGTGACGTTGGTGCCAGGGCGGCCGCTCGAGTCGTTCACCGGCGGGGGCAGAATGACTGGGCGTCGTGCGAGTTGTGCACGGATGCGTCTGCAGGAGCGTGTGTCGTCCTCTCCGTTGGTATCGCGTTTGCGTTTTCTTCGTGGGCCTCACGGCTACGTGGGCTACGGTGTCCGGTAGAGCGAGAGCGGTAGCTGATGGGGAAATCGGAGTGATGAGGGATGTTACCCCCTCGGAAAGACTGTCATTGTCGGCGACAATCGACGCGGGCCTCATAGGCGGCACAGGAGGGACGGGGGACGACAAAATAGGCGTATTCTCTATAATCGAGCAGTCCTCTTCGTCATCAGTACCATTTGCATCTGTGACGCTGTCCGCGATACAGGCGGATAGGGATGAAACGGGGGTCTCTGCGGGGCGGGTGTATGGTTCGTAACGAAGAGCAGGCGGATCCCACTCGTCGAGATCGGAATCTGTAAGATCGATGACTCCATCGTCGTCTGGTATGGGTGATGTCGGGGGTGTGTTGTCTGTGATGGTCCGGGAAGTGTTTGTCCAAGTGTGATTGAACATACCGACGAATTCGTCCCACAGCGCCTCATCTGTCGGGCCTGCTGTGAGGTTGCGACGTACTGAGCTTCTCCAGGGATTGACCGTTGGCCCCTGGATGTACGAGAGCGCGAGCTCGACGCGCAGGTATGGGAAGGTCATGAACGAGTGATCGTGGTTCAGTCGTCTGAATAGTTTGAACTGGGTGAGGAACGCGCGGCTCTCTGCGCGGTTTCCGGAGAATGTCGTCGGTGGTAATCCTATCAGTGTCTTCGTGAGAGACGGGGACAGCATGGCAGTCGTCTGGTTTCTAGGTGCTAATAGGGGGGGGTTCGGTTGATGGGTCTGAGTTCTGAGCGGTTCTCGTCGCTAGCGTCTGGGTTCTGCTCTCGGGTCGTCCGCCTGTCTGTTCGCGGGGCCGGGAGATTGATGTTCGGGGTTCGTCACTTCGTGCCGTTCCAAGTGAAAGAGGTCTGTCTCTATTCTCGGGTCGTCCGCCTGTATGTTCGCGGGGCCGGGAGGTTGAGACGTAAGGGGTTCTAGTCTTATTTTACGATCAGAGGCTGGACTGGCACCAGCGTGTCGTAACGAGGGGATCGTGCAGAGCTCGGGCTTGATACCGAGTTGTAGACTGTAAAGTCGACTTACAGCAGCTGAAGTAAGCGAAGTGGAAATAGACTGGATTCAAGGACGAGACAATGAACAAGACTAGAACAAAGACAACAGGGTAAGCTACAGCCTCCTTAAGTATCATACAAAATACTGATTTTCTACTGATTTTCGGGGAACGCGTATGTGCCAAACTAAATATAGAGGTAGCACACAATTTCGGAGTATGTGCTGGCAGAAGAAGGAAACAAACCCGAGATTTTGCCGAGTCGATTCTAGAACCTTGAAATCCGAGCCAATCGATGGCACGATCAGGAGATCGTGACACCCAGCAACATTTGAAGTCCTTAGGCAGCCGCATAGGCCTGAGCGCACACTATGTGACCCGCGAGCAGCCAGTGATCAGGCGCGAGCACCAGACGCATCTGGCAACCTCAGGAAGCACACAGTGCGATTCAGCGGCGCCCCAGGAGTGCCCAAGAGCGCAGTGCGACCAGTCCCTGGCCAGAGCGAGCACCAGCGCACCAGCGCGGTGACATCAAGCGCGCAATCACAGACGCGTGAATCCAACTTTGCTGCGACAGCAGCCAGCGACTGCGGAGAAGCCCCGCTCATGGTCTCACAAAGGGGACTGTTTGCCTTTGTCCTGGGCGTCAGATCAGAGACAGCGCACGCAGCTGCAAGCACCCCAGCGCCGCCCAGAGAATGCGCAGTTTATTTGGTACAGAGAGCTGCACCACAGCACGCGCACGACCGCGTGCCAGGAAGCGCGAAGCCATCCAAGTGTCCCCAAGCCCCAGCGCCATCTGTGGAAGCCTGCGCCAATGCTGTCCGCACAGAATCACCCAGCGCGCGCACAGCATCGCCCAGCGTGCGCGCAGCATCGCCCAGCATGCGCACAGCATCGCTCAGCGCGTGCGATACCAGCCAAGTCCCCTGCAGCACCTACAAGCCAGCATGCGTCATGCCAAGTGGCAGCATCCCATCCAGCCCTCGCGCAGTCTTGCGCAGCGTTCACAAGTCACCAAGCATTTGTCCCAGCATTCCTGAGCGTCCCCAGCCAGCACCGTGAACCCCCCAAACCCTAGTCGCAATCCAAAGTCGGCCGCGATGGCCGCAAAGTTGTCTCTCCCACCGCGCGTCAGCCCACAAGCATCAAGCAGTCCGCGACGTGCCGCCAATCAATGGCGCTGCGATTACCATTCCACGCGCGCAAGCCCCCAGACGTTGTGCCGAGCATGCGCGACGCCAGCGCGACTCTCATCCAGCGACCCTGCGACCTTCGAGATTCAGTGCGCACGTATACGCTTCCCACCATGCACAGTTACGCGCTCGCTGAGGACTGGGGACAGTCAATTTTTCAGTGAGGAGGAGAACTAGGCCCTGCCCCTGCGCGCGAATCCACGCTCCCGCCCCCACGTTTCACCTTCACCTTGTTTACAGTTTGCACCTTCGACATTCATCTGACTTCAAGTTTATTTGTTTATTTTCCGACTTCAAGCGTTCGTCTTCTAGCCCCTTCTGACCAGCAGCGACACATCAGACCCTCACCCATCCACTGCGCCTCCCTCACCCTTTCTGACGCTCTCGACAGCGATGCCACCGGCGCGCAGACCCCGGCGATGCATGCAGACAGCCGTAGCGACGTCAGCGGCCAACGCAAGCGTTTACAACCCGCGCAGCGACGTGCACGGGTGCCGCAATGCAACTGCGACGACCGCGCGATCTGTAGTGGCAGCCCATCTCATGTAGCGATGACAGCGAGCGAGCCACATTCGCGCAGGTTCCCGCGTCGCGCGTACTCTTTCGCGATACCGTTCCAAGTCACTGACCGCGTTTATCAGTCCCGCGGCGCCATGCGTGGCAGCAGCGGCGCAAGAACAGCGCAAGCGTAGCAGAAGCGGCGTTCCTCAGGCAGCCTCGAGCGCAGACACGACTGCGAGCGCGCCACAGTCGCGCGGCGGTTCATACGTCACCCATGGACGGCAGATGACCGCGCGCATCGACAGCAGCACTTTCAGGTTCCGCGGCAGCGTGCGCAATAGAACGCAAAGCGGTTCTTCCAAGACCGACTCCCAGCGCAGCAAAGAGCTCAAGTGCAAGACTTCAGTGGCGACAACAGTAGCGCCATGTGCGCGCGGACGTGCGTGTCGTGCAAGAAGACCGGCGATTGCAACTAGGACTCGCGACGACGATTACAACAACCGTGGCAACGTGCGCAACACCAGCTAACTGGCAGCAACATGAGTCAAGGAGTATCACACAGGGTTTCTCGAGTCTGACAGCACCGACTGCGCCAGCTTCGCGCGGACCTTCGCGGCTTGCGCGAGGGTACAAAACAGTTCTAGGCGTCAGTAGCAGCGTTTTCCAGTCGCGCGAAGGCACGCGCGACAAGTGCGACGCCGCATTAGGAGAAGAGCGCCGCACAAGACAGTCTCAAGCGCACAAGACGTACCAACTCAGCCACGACCGCGCGGACTCCCGCGCCTCGCCGCGAGTACTGTAGACGTCCAAGGAGTATCTTAGGCACCTGACGCAAACCCGCAGCAACGCACGCAACAGCCGCGCCTTGACACCGAAGTTGACATCCTCTAGTAGACTGCACCACAAAGTACACCACGTTAGCTGCCGATCCACAAAGCCGCAGATTGCTGCCTTTGGCTAGGAGGACGACCACAACTGTCAGCAACCACAAGGGCAACATTGAAGACCGCAGGGCCACACGCAGCAAACGCACGAGGACATCGCCAGCCATACACGCAAGATCAAGTCGCCCCTCGCGCAGCAGCCAGTACAAACTGCGCCCAACTCAGCGACAGCAAGACTCGCACCGTGGATGCTGAAGACACCAGCAATTGACACGCGCACTGCATCCAAGCAATTGCGATGCATGCGGATGACTGAGGACAGTCAAGATCTCAGTGAGGAGGAGATGATACGACTGCGGTCTCCCTGCCTGGTGAAATTGCGCTTTTTACACTCTCAGCTGCACTCGCCCGCACTCTACCACACTCAGCTGCGCTCAGCCACGCTCAACTGCGCTCAGCCGCACTCAACTGCGCTCAGCCGCCGCTCAACTGCGCTCAGCCGCGCTCAACTGCGCTCAGCCGCGCTCAACTGCGCTCAGCCGCGCTCAACTGCGCTCAGCCGCGCTCAACTGCGCTCAGCCGCGCTCAACTGCGCTCAGCCGCGCTCAACTGCGCTCAGCCGCGCTCAACTGCGCTCAGCCGCGCTCAACTGCGCTCAGCCGCGCTCAACTGCGCTCAGCCGCGCTCAACTGCGCTCAGCCGCGCTCAACTGCGCTCAGCCGCGCTCAACTGCGCTCAGCCGCGCTCAACTGCGCTCAGCCGCGCTCAACTGCGCTCAGCCGCGCTCAACTGCGCTCAGCCGCGCTCAACTGCGCTCAGCTGTGCTCGCCCGCGCGCTCAGCCGCGCTTGCCTGCGCTCTACCGCGCTCTGTGCGCGCTCTGCCGCACTCTCAGCGCGCTCGCCCGCGCACTTGCCGCGCTCTCAGCCGCACTTTGCCGCGCTCCCTGAGCGCTTGGCTTCCCCCTCTTACTCCGGACTCTCCCCTTTGTGCCTCAGCTTTCCCCTGGTTATATATTCACCCTCTTTCCTTAGCTTACATTCCTCAGTATATAGGCCATGTAACTACACTTTACAACCCAGATTCTAATAGTAGAGTTCTCCCCTCCAATTTCGGACTTCAGAGCTCAGTGCAGTTCTCCCCTCGCGTTCCTCAGTGTGCCGCACTCGCGCGCGGCCCTAGCGACTCAAGCGCGACGCGTTCCTGACCCCAGCGGCCACTCATACGAAGTTTCGCGCCGTGCCGACGCGTGCGTGACCATTTGCGACCACTTGCGACCAACCGAGCGCACTTCCTTTCCCGACCTCGCCGCACTTGCGCGCGGCTCTAGCCCTTCGACACCGACGCGCCCGCGACCGCCGCGGACCCGCATACGACCGCTCGCGCCCCGCGGAGGCCTGCGCAACACCTCACGACGCTTCACACCCCCTAGACCCTGCGCAACTCTGACTGTTTCCTAACGCTTAGGGACAGTTTAGTATATCAACGGGAGTATATCAACGGGATCAAAAACAAAACGCACTCATCAAGGAGCTGTCTGTCGCGTCCTCACCGGACGCACCACCTCGTGTGGCACCCGTGCGTCCGCTGCCGGGCGAGCAGCCCGCAAAGGGGTTCGCATGGGAGCGTGAGGGGTCTTGTGCGCCACGATGGGGTAGCACTGCGGCAGTGACGGTGGGCTTCCATGAGAGGGAGGTAGCCCAGGTAATACTAGTATGAGGCAAGGAAGGACTTAGTGAGAAAATAAACACAATGAAACCAAAAAAAAATTATCTTGATCACTGGGCTGAAGCCCAGCTCGTCATCAGCTGCCTCTTCCTGATGGGTGTTGCAAGAATGATGGTGGCAGGTGTGGGAGCCAAGGGAAAGAGGCGCGAAAAAGGGCGGCATCCGATGAGTGAGTTCGAAATGAACCCAACGGATCAACGGGCCGGCCTTCCAGACACCCAAAAAGTAAATTTTTTTAAGGACTTTCGGCGGACCCCCCCCCGGCCTCAGGTCACGGAACCACGGCCCAGCCCCCCCTTGGCGGAACCGCTAAGCGCCCAAATGGGGTCAGGGAGGGAGGGTCGTCCAAGGGGTCGTTAAGAGATTTTTGCGGACGGGCGCTTGGTGGGCGTCTAGTGGGGCCTTGGTGGGTCGACGAGAAATGGTACAGAAAACCCGTAGGGTTCACAGAAGGGTTAACTCATTTTTACTTGGAGCCCATGTACATGCATGTTTTGTATACAGTTACCGTACTACTTGTAAGCTACAAAATTGCATACCTCTCTGAACCTCGCTGCTCGCCTTGCTGCCGTGGGTGTCGTAGTGACACGGTGCTGGGCCGCCTCGGTGTCGTGGCGGTGTTGAAGCGTCGCCATGCCGTGTCGGTGTCGAGGCGTCGCCGCGCTGCGTCGGTGTCGTAGCATCGGCGTTGTAGTGTTGCCGTGCTGCGTCGGTATCGTATCGTCGCCGTGCTGCGTCGGTGTCATAGCGTTGCCGCTGCGTCGGTGTCGTAGTGTTGCTGCGCTGCGTCGGTGTCGTAGTGTTGCTGCGCTGCGTTGGTGTCGTAGCGTCGCCACGCTGCGTTGCTGTCATAGTGTCGCTGTGCTTCGTCTCTATTGAGGCGTTACCGTGCTGTGTCATTGTCATAGCTTCACTGCGCTGTGTCACTGTCGTAGCGTCGTGTCGGTGTCGTAGCATCGCCGCGCTGCGTTGCTGTCATAGCGTCGCTGCGTTGTGTCGCTGTTATAGTGTTCCCGCGCTGCGTTGCCGTCATAGCGTTCCCGCACCGTGCCGCTATCGTGGTGTCGCCGCGCCGTGTCGCTGTTGTAGTGTCGCCACACCGCGCCGCTATCGTAGCATCGCCGGACTATGTCGTTGTCGTAGCATCACCGCGCCGTGTTGGTGTCATAGCGCCACGGCAGTGTCGTCATGCTAGGGCACTGTGTCGGTGTCGTAGCGTCACAGTGGGGCTCCCATGCCGTGGCGATGCAATGTGGCGACACCCCAGTGCCATGCTAAGACTCTTGCGCGCCATAACGAGGCGGCAACGGCATACCGAGGTCAGGTGGAGGTGGCTGCTACGGGCCCGCGCCCGGCAAGGTGAAGGTACTGAGGCAGCGGTGAGAACCTAGAAAGGAAAAAAAGAATGAAATTGTAGTTAGTTAGTTAAAAGGAGGAAAGGAAAAGAACTTAGCTTGAGGTAGGGAATACCACGGGTCACCCCCGGGTAATTTTGGGGCTACCCGTACCCGTACCCGCCGAAACCCGTACCCGCGGTCATGGGTACGGGTACCCGCGCGTACGGGTACGGGTGCGAGCGGGTGAGGCGGGTTGATGGCGGGTTTGACGGGTTACCCGTACCCGCTCTGTGCAATCTCAAATATATTACTACTAGTACGAGTCCAACTGCCATGGCACGACTATCATCGATGTTGCTGCTGTCGTCGCCCCGTCGCCATTGCCCCGATGCCTCGTGATACCTCGTCGCCGTCGCTGTCATCGCCGGGCCCGGTATCGGGTATCTTCATCGCCTTCAATGTGGTGGCCCCGTCGCCGTCGCCGTCTCGTGGTGGCCCCATCTGTTACGACCCTGCCGGGTCGTTCGTGCCAAAGGCGGTGGAACGGGGGGTGCAGCCGAACCGACAGTAAGGAAGAGGAAGAGGGAAGGGATACCGACGCGCGGACTCTTGCGTGACGGCGGTGCTCCTGCCGACGAGGAGAGGCTGACCTGTCTTGGGCTGCCCACTAAGGGTCCCTCAAGGGTTACTCAGGTGGAGGGCAGTGAGAGAGGGAGCAAGCACACAGGCAAGCTGAGAGGAAGGGACTAGGTGGCAGGAAATGGACAATAACTAGAATGGCGACTACAAGCCATTCTACTGAGCCTTATATACAGGGAGTCGCGGTTCGCTGGCAATAAGGCCAGTGCCGTAAATGTACAGAGTCTCTTCGCTGGCAGTAATGCCAGCGCGCAGGGTCAAGGGTCTGCCAGCGCATAGGGCACTGGGTCAGGGTACAGGGTCGTGGTGGAATGTCCTGGAAGGTACTGGAACCTCTGAGAAGTACAGGGCATAGGGTATGACGTCACTGCCAGGTTACAAGCTACTGGTCACGTGATCGGGTCTAGGCAGGCCGAGTCACAGTCACGAGTCACGGTCACAAGTCACGTGCGGGCTACAAGGTACCGCAAGGCGTGCACGAGTCAGTACAAGTCGCAGTCGGGCTTCACCGATCGTGCGCGTGAGTCGAGAACCAGTCCGAAGTCAGTCCGAATCCGAGTCTGAGAAATGGCACGAGAGATCGTGACACCATCAGTCGTGATCACCTCGTTGCCGTTAGTCGCCTCGTCGCTGTCACCAGTGTTGTTGCTTGATCATCTCACGTCGCCAGCGTTGTTGTTGTCGCCGCCACCATCGTCATGTAAGGACCAGGCAATGCCTTGGAACAAGTGGCCCACGAGCCATTTGCGAGGCTATCGGCATGCATCGCGATGTGATGTCCATTGCGACATGGAAGTGCTGTGTATGGATAGGGCCAACAATGAAGTCAGCAGAAAACGTTACAACTCAAAAACAAAAAAAAATACTCAACCAAATTCATAGATACAGGATTGTTGTTGATAGCCAGTGTTGGGAACTTGAAGCAAGAAGTCGGGTAGCCATGCATTTGTCACAGGCAAAGGTGTAGCTAATGCGCGATGTGGGGTCTCGAGAGCTGTGGTGTATACGTGAGAATGCCGAGACCAACAGCGATAAGTAAACAGAGGTGAGGCGAGGGAGAGCGGCGCACCTGTAGATGTGTCGTTGTTGCAGTCGCGGGCACTGTGATGCCGAATGGACACAGCATGAGAGTCGAGCGCGGGAACGCGCGGCCGGTCCATGAGTGCCTGTGCCGTAGAGACAATTTGGATGAAGGCGGGTGATCACTTCATTCGAGTTGATGCATATCTGGAAAGACGTCGTGAGGGTGTATGAGCGAGATAATGAGAAATGGTAGACATTGTGCGTGGATGGAGGCCGGATGGGGATGGGGGAAGTCGCGAGAGAGTCGATGGCGACGAGTCGACGAGTCGGATCACTCGGATGTCGTGGAAATTTAAAGGCTGCGAACACGTCGATCTCAGGGAGCCCAAGGGTGCCCGGCACGAGGATGTCGACTTTGACACAGCGCCCGTTGGTCCTCCAGCCAGGGAGGCGGCAGTAGAGAATCTCGTGAGTCGCCCCGAGCTTTTTGGAGGGCTCGAGATAGCATCGGTCATCCGCGGCGACAATGGTCTGTTTGACGTCCTCGGGGTCAGAAAATCCGTATTCATCCCACAGAACGATGTCGATATCCTGTGTGGACCGTTTGGGGTGTGAAGTAGGGACAGAACTGACAAAGGAGCACGCACGTTGGGATCACGGCCAATGTCAGCCCAGAGATAAGAGGCCGTGCTGAAGTAATAAATAACGAAGAGGAAAGAGAGAGGTTGTGGAGACAGATGGATGGAAAGATAGGACGGCACGGGGTGAGGAAACTGCAAGAATCGATGGCGACTCGGATGTCATAGGAACGAGCCCAATATGGGCCATATTAACTCATGCGAAGGTGATCCAATACAGATAGAAACAGGCAAGAGCACTCGAACTTTGTCGCAATTCACAAACTGAGAGTGCCAGTGGTCGCAAAAGTTGGAAAACCCGTGGGTACCCGCGCCACGGGTACGGGTTTTGCGCGGGTTGGGAAATCGCTACCCTGACCTGTACCCGTGACCCGTGACGGGTTTGGCCAACCCATGGTATTCCCTAGCTTGAGGGTTCAGTCGACGTGTTGGATGTCGTCGTGTTGCGTTCAGAAACCCTTGGTATACACTAAGTGCATGAACAAAGATGTGATCACATACCTAGTACCACCTTGCGTGTGTGGGGCTTCCGTCCCTGCCGAACCGGGGCTGGACTTGTGAGATTGCCTGAGCGATGCAGGTGCTTTGAAACGAAAGCGTGGATGAAAACATAATGCCACATTTGGAAATCGTGAGAAAATAGTACCATATTTATATAAGCGCTCGATTACGGCCCCCCCCCCCCAACTTTGCCTTGGGCTTATGGGAAAATTGTACCCCATTTACAATATTACATTTTTGCACCCCCCCTTGGGTCGAATCGCCTCTGCTGAAAGACAGTAGTGAGATGAAAGCACCGAGGAATGGAAAAAAAAACCTCATGCACGCACGCCGGCCGTCCCGCCTAGTCCCTTGACATCCCCAAATACGACAAAGAAAGACCTCTCTTCGCCGCGCAACATCACAAGATAGAGGAGTCTGGCCCTCTTAACCACGGGTTTCTGCCGAATTGATTAGACTCAAGGTGCACGTTCCGCAGATCTGGCTTACCCAGAGATGTATCCTGCGACTTGGAGCTCGGCAACACGAACCTGTACTTTGCCATTAAGGCAGAATATAACGAAATTCCCAAACACCTGATATTCGACACTCCCTCCGATATTGGACATCGCAGCGGCGTCTGCTTTCGCTAATAGTGTCACATAACGGTTGCGGATGTGTAATGATAGTACAGTACATCAGCAAAACGACAAGAGTTTAAACAGCTTATTTCATCGCTTAAATTTGGTCATTCTATCACTAAGCCATCAACGGTGATAAGCGACCACTAGTCACATCAATCAAATTTAAGACTATCCAGAGCAAGAGTCAGAGCCTTAATTTTCACTCAAACACGCAGTGTTAATTTATAAGAACACTAAGAGAGTAAGACATCAAAGTATAGCCTAAGTCCCGAGCCCCTGAAGACTGTCGTGTGCCCCGTGCCAACTCAACACGTGCACTACCACCCTGGTCGAATAGGCGTTGTTGGGCTCGGGGTCGCATGCGGAGGGGCGTTGTCGTTGTCGTCGTCATGGTCACCGCTTCCGTCTTCGCTGGTATCTTCATTCTGGTCGGGGTCGTGTGCGTGCCCGCGGCAGCGGGATCGTCGTGGCTGCCATGGTTAGAGAATTGGGATGCGCCGCTGAGCAACAGGGTCGGGGTCGTCATGGTCAGGGACTTGGGGTTGCATGCGGCTGGCTCGGTCTCGTGGTTGGGAGCCCGGGTTGTGACTTGCATCGTCGAGCCGCAACGTTGTCATCGAAGTGGGGACTCACATACAGCTGCGTCACCGTGGTTGGCGGTGCACGCAGCGTTGTCGGTGTGCGCCGAGGTGGTCTAATGACCAGGGTCACACGCAGCTGACTCATCGAACCTCAGGCCTCAAGTTCTGGGCGCACATTGCGAGCCATGTTGTCGTTGCGTTGAGAGAAGGGGGTAGAATGAAGTAATCGAGAAGTACCCCGTCTGGCTGCTAATTTTCGAAACAAGGGAAGGTCTTGTTCATGCGGTGCGTTCTCTGCAGACAGAAGAGGGACGTTGGTAGCCAGGGAGAAATGAATGTAGCGGATGTGGGGGAAGCTTGGAATATCAGAGAGTAGCAGAAGGGAAGAGGGAAAAAGCCAAGGAACCTGTTCAAGTTGGCGTTGAGGGAACTGTCAATGCGCAGTGACATTGTACGAGTTCCACAAAGTATGACCACATCAGCCAAGCAGGTGTCGAGAGTGAACAGGACTGTCCAGAGGACAGTTGAACACATCCAGACGACAGCGAGGGGAGGTGGGTCCAGGACGGCAGCGATACTTGGCTCACAATGTAGCTAGTCAGTCGACTTCGGAATGGGTACGATGTTCGACCAAACAAGCACAAATACCTCAACAAGGAGCCGATCCAATCACACGTATTTGAGACGGAGTTCAAAACTTCGGACGATCAATGCGTCGCGTCTCGTGTTCATCTGTTGTCGCTCTTGTCCCCACTATGTTGCCGCCCGCTTTCTGCTTGTATTCGTTGCATCGTTTTCAGTCCCAAGACCTGACCAGCCTGTGCCTATGCATCCAACCTTTGACTGCATGTATGTTTTCTTGTTTTACACTCATTTCCACATTCGACGACTGACTGCCTCTGCAATACAGCAACATACCATCCTCCCCATGACACAAGGCCGTGATGTCATCGCCGAGTCCAGTCCGACACGAACCGCCACTTCTCTATCACCATCAAGACCACGTCGTCATCGACGAGACTGGGTACTTGTGGTTTTTTTTTTTTTCTATCACAGGCTGATGACGAGACTCTAGCCTGTCTGTGTCGTTGCTGTTGCGTCGTATGTCTTTATATTTTTTCTTCTGCGCTTCCTGCTAACCTCTTCCCCACTCTAGTCTCTCACCATCTTCACCGGTCACATTGTCAGATCAACCAGAAGTCAAGCTCGCCGCGTGACCTCATGAGACACAGTTTTCTTTTTTAGCTTTTTAACTCACGTTTTGTGATCCGGGACACCGTACTGTCCCACTCAGCCGCAATGCATTTGGAGGTATGTTTTCATTGTGCCCCCCATGATGTTGCTGATTCTGCGACCGAGCAGTGTCCCTTCGATGCGACGGTGACGACACCATCCCCGCCGTCAAGGCAACGATGGCAACTCCCAGTTCTTCAAAGCAACGATGACGGCCAGCCTCATGGCTTTGAGCTGCCATGACCCAGTACGGCAACTGATACCTGTCCGCGACACCTCAACACCCATGGAGGGAGAGTCTGCCCTGCGCACGAGGTACATTCTCTGTGCCCCAGTTTGCTGAGGTATTCGGGCATTGCGGGGGGATGAATACCGAATACTATGTATCGTAGTGGTTCTGAATACACATAATAGATTCTTTTCTGCTTAAAAAAATAAGCCAGGTGTTTAATAAATAAGGATGGATTCAGCTGTGAATAAGCGAAAATTAAGCCCAATTTCAGGAATGGGATCTACTTATTTGCTTAACTGAGTTAAATGTCGGCTATTCTGAAATCTGCTTAATGTCCGCTTAATCCCGTTTAGGTTACTTATTAGTACTTATTACTCGAATAAGCGAAAAATTAAGCGAGTGTCGTGTTGCTGATGCTACCGAAGACCTCGTCTACCTTACCTGATATAAGACCAAACAGTATCACACCACTCGACTCTTTCTCCCGCTGGTGCAATCTGCTTTTCACCTTTCCATCTCTGACCTCTATTATTCAATGAGGCGAGGGCCATTATAGCCTTAGGATCATACCCAAGTGACAACAGATGAAGAGCGATGCGGAACTGGACACTACACAATACATCACCCGAATATTGAAAGGAGTAGGAGAAGTAGGGCTGATGTATCTCCCACTACTTAGAACCGTATATACTGGATTTAGACGTAGACAAAAAAAGGAGCTAGATAGCAAAAATATGAGCGCTCTTCCAAAAATAAAATAAAATAAAAGCGTTAAGATTGGACCTGGTTCCGAGTCTTCCATTTGAATCAAACTGGTGTGTATAATACTTCGACCGAGAATCGGGTCTGGGGATGTTATATCGGGTAAGGAGAAAAAGCGGGAGGTAGTACAGCGATTATCTTCTCACTCACTAGTCGCCATCACGAGAGGTCAACCCCTTCCTCTCCTTCACGATCGTGACAAGTGCTTCAAGCGCAGGGGAGTCCTGTTCTCTACCACGTAGTAGGAATGGCAGCTCGTCGTCGAAGCCGAATCGGGGGAGGAAATTGACATATTGTTGATTAGAGTTGTACTCCACCACCAGGTCCACCAACTCGCTCAGCTCATCGGCGAACCGGTTCCACACAGCTGCCCAGGAGCGGACCGGCATAGGCCTATATAGCGGAATGCAGATTATGCAATTGTACATTTCGAGCTTCTGGAGCGTCTTTCCATGACGCACGATGAAATCTTCCGCCTGGGGAACAACCACCTCAGGGTCACATCTTACATCGTCCCAGGCGAAGTTGGAAAGCGAAAGTGATGTGAGGCGCGGGAAGGTGATCGAGCTCAAGTTAAGACGAATCAGCGACCCAGGTTCTATATTGCAGCTCATAGAGAGGGACTCGAGGTTCGCCACGGGGAGGAGCACACGCGGCCCTATCACGTCCGCCCAAAAATCTTCGGCCAGGAAATGGTCCAAATCGCTCGTGTAATCGGTATCTTGCACAAGGAAACGTAGCTCCCGCAACGATGCGACCATCCGCTGGAAAGGGGCCGCAGCATAGCATTCGTCGGGATACGCGAACCAGTCGTCTATTTGTAGAGACCGTAGTGCCGGAAGCGGGTTTGGGTTGCATGCCAGTCCCTCAAGGACATGCAATTGGAGAAGCTGGTACAGCGAAAGTTTGGTATCATGCGTGAGCGGCTTCATCCAAGATTCTTCGTCGGGAAGAAATGTGAATACGAGGGATTCCAGAACGGGTATCAGGTGAAGCATGAAACATGCAGTCTTGAGACGGTTCCCGACTATATTCAGGCGTCAATAGCATGTCTCCTCGAATTGAACACAAAGGCACCTCGCTCATACCTCTCGTCTCCACTCTCTTCGATCCCAACAGAGTATGGGACCGCTAATTATTGAGAGATAAAACCTCATCAGCACTGTCCGCCAACGTAACCAAATCCACACTGTTATCAAAGGTGGGGCAGCGACAGGGCGATCCGGCTAAGACGAGCCGGTCAGGTGATTTCCAAATAGGGGCCGGTTCAGTCAGCGAGCGAGAGCAAACAAGAGCGCGCAAGGGGATCGAGAGCACAAGTCGAGAGCGATGGCAAAGCAACTTAAGAGCTTGCTTTGGAGAGGGAAAGTTGGCACACACGAGGGAAAATAGGAAGAGAACTAGATAGTTTATTCGATACAACGAGGCGCATTTTTATACAGTATAGCTACATTTTCTGGGATAATAGAGTCAAAGTAAAGTAAAGGAAAACAAAGACGCACGGGCCATTTGATGGCATGAAACAGGGGTCGAGTCGGGAAAACAAGGAGACGGGAGACGAGGCCGAGAATGTACAGTAGAGGGGTGCGCAAGCCCCTATGAGTCTGAAACGAGAGTAGCAGCGCATGGGACGAAATGGACTCGGAAATAACAACAGAAATGCAGGACTTATCGAGAACAAGAAAGGAGCCCTCCATAGTCTCCAAAGCCGCCGCGAATGAGCGCGGCGGAAGATTCGGGTCGGCCGGGTCGAGCGTGCCAAAATGCAACACTCCCCCTCACGCTCGACGAAGTCCGAGGTTCTGCGAGTGGAACGCGACCTTGAACTTGGGGAGCGGCTTGGTGAGGATGTCCGCGGTCATTTCTTCAGTGGGACAATACTTGATGTCGATGTGTCCGTCAGCGACGGTCTGGCGGATGAAGTGGAAACGTATGTCGATATGTTTGGTGCGAGCATGATAGTTGTCTTGCATCGCGAGGTGAAGTGCCGCCTGGTTGTTGCAGTAGAGAGGGGTAGGATAAGGGGCGAAACCGAAGAGGGGCTCGGTGAGTCTCCTGAGCCAGATGCATTCCTTGGCCGCGTGAGTCGCTGCGACGTATTCGGCCTCGGCGGTGGATAGTGTGATGATTTCTTGTTTGCGTGATGCCCATGAAACTGCAGCCCCGTCAATGAGGAACGCGAAGCCGGATATCGCGTGACGATGGTCCTGGGATGCGCCATCGGCGTCAGTGAAGCCCAGGAGGTCGTGTCGCTCGTTGCCGTAAGTGAGCGAGTGGTGTTTAGTGCCGGCGAGATAACGGAAGACGCGCTTGACGCCTTCCCAGTGAGCTTCGCCCGGGTTGTCGAGGAACTGCGAGAGGGTGGATATGGCGAAGGTGATGTCGGGGCGAGTAGCGACGGAGGCGTACATGAGGCTGCCGACGGCCTCGCGGTAGGGAATTTTCTTCATATGGGCTGCTTCAGTGTCGTCTGAGGGAGCGTCGGCTTTGCTGTAAGAGGCCCCGGGGACGATAGGTGTGGCGACGGGTTTCGCGTCGCTGAGAGAGAAACGTGAGAGGATAGTGTCGATATAGCTGGTCTGGGAGAGGGAAATGGTACGCGCGTCACGGTCGCGGGTAATTTTGATGCCCAGGAGCCAGTGGATGGGGCCGAGATCGGTGAGGGAGTAGCGGGAATTGAGCATCCGCTTGTAGTCTTCGATGAGCTCATCCGAGCTACCTGTAATCATGCAGTCGTCAACATGGACTGCGAGGATGGTGAGATGGTTCTTGTCGTAAATGGAGAAGACGCCGGGGTCAGCGTTGTGAACGCCGAAGCCCAAGTCCATGAGAGCGCGGCGCAGGGTGTCATACCACTTGCGGCCGGCTTGCTTGAGTCCGTAGAGTGACTTGTGTAAATGTTTGACTGACTCCCCCTGAGTGTCGTATCCGGGGGGTGCTTGCATGTAGATGTTTTCATCTTCGCTGAGTTCGCCATTGAGATAGGCGCCATTGAAGTCGAAAGTGTCGATGTCCCAATCGTTGCGGGCGGCGATGGCGAGAATCATGCGAAAGCTGGAGAGCCGCGCAATTGGGTCGTCATGTGAATCGTTGATGACCGCCTCCATGAGCTCCTCGTCGTCTGCGAGGTAAGCGAATTCTGGAGTGGGGTCGGTGTCAGCCGCATATGCGCTCGAGATACTGTCTCTGGGGTAGTCAGGGTGAAACCATTTGTGAGCTGCTTCGCTTGGCTGGCCTTCAAGATCCGGGTTTTCGCTGTATAGTTCACGGGCCTTGAAGCTTGGTTTTGGGATGCGCTCTGACCTGCGCGTCGGCTCTTCAGTTTGTTTGCCTCTGGCTGTGCTTCTCGGAGGCGGTGGCGGCGGTACAGTAAGTGGTTGCCGCGGCCTGGTTGGAGTCCGCGGTTCTTGTTGAGGTGGAGCCGAAGCGGAAGGCGAAGGGGTGAGCGGTGGTAAAGATGATGCCCGGGAGAGAGGCAATCCTCCCGGTACTTGTTGGTCGCCCCTGCCTTCTTCGGGAGGCTGAGGCGCCTGTGGTACGACTGGTACGAGTTGGGAAGGTGCTGGGGCGTGTAGTGGAGGCAATGGTTGAGGCGCAGGAGGTGCTGGTGGACCAGGAGGAGCGGGAGCAGGCGCCGCGGCTGGCTGCGGCGCGGGAAAGATGTGAGGTCTACCGACAGTGACGGTGACGTACGGGGATTTAAACTTGATATTGCGCTCGACCGAGACTGAGTTCTTGTGTGGCCAATACACGCGATGAGCGTGTGGGCTGTCGGCGTCGTATCCGACCCAGCGCGCTTCGATTCCGCGCGCGTCTAACTTAGAGCCGGTCCCAGAGTGGACCCAGATAGTTTGTCCCCATTCGGGGACGCCAGCGAGATTGGGCTTGCTGCCATAGAGCTTTTCGTAGGGCGTGATGTTGTTGCCTAGAGCCCGAGTGGAGGTGCGGTTCTTTAGCCAGACCGCGAACTGTAGTGCTTCAGCCCAGAGTTTCTTGGGCAAGCCAGAGTGATGGAGGAGAGCCCGAACGCGCTCAAGGAGCCTGCGGTTTAGAGCTTCCACGATTCCGTTGTGCTGCGGGGTGTCGTGCGTGGTAAGGTGTCGCTCGGTGCCTTCGTTTTCGAGGAAGCGAGTGAACTCGCCGCCGGTATACTCACCGCCGCGGTCAGACCTAAGAGCCTTGATGGTAGCGCCGTGCTGAGTACGAGCCCAAGAAGCGAAGGCACGATAGGCGTCCAGAGTCTGGTCCTTGGTGCGAAGAATATCAATGCGCGTATAGCGCGAATGGTCGTCCGTAAAAGTGACGTAGTACTGGCGGCCGCCTAAGCTCGAGATGGGAGAAGGGCCCCAGAGATCAGAGTGCACCTCGTCTCCGAAGTGCCGAGCAGGAGGTGCCTCGCATTCAGAGCTGATGGCCTTGCGAGTGAGCTTCGCGTACTGGCAAGAGTCACAGAAAATAGGGGAGCCGTCGTCAAAGAGCTGGATGCCTTCAATGGCATTGTTGCGGACGAGGGAGCGAATGGCGTCGGCAGAGATATGACCGAGGCGGCGATGAAGTGTGTGGATGTCGACTCGCTCGAGTCGCGGAATAGCGCTAGCAGCCGTATGAGAGTGGTCGACCTTGAACAGGCCATTGACGTTGGCGGGGATGTCGCCTACGATGATGCCTGTCGACTTTTGCTTGATCTTGCACGCATCGTCGTCGAATTCGACTGAGTAACCGGCACGCATAATGCGGCCGATGGAGACGATGGTGAGGCCCATTTCGGGCGCGTAGAGGGTGTCGCGGAGAGTAATGGGGGAAGTAGTATTCCCGTTCGGGACGTTGATCTGCAGATCCCCAGTGCCTATGGCATAAAAAGTCCCTTTGTTAGCTGCGGTAACCGCGCGAGGGGGGATAGATCGATAATTAATGAAACGGTTTTGAAAAGGGGACATGTGGCTAGATGCCCCAGAATCGTAGAGCTCGACCTCGATAGAGGGAGGAGTAAATGGCCCCGCGAGATACGCGGTGACCTGTGCTGTGGGGGTGGAGTCGTCCTCGATCTCCTCAATTGCGGCCCAGGCCCAGGGATCTTCAGTGTCTGCACTGGCCGCGTTTGCATTGCCGGATCGATTGTTGTTCCGGTTATTGTAGTTGTTGCCATTACGGTTATTGCCTTGGTTATTGCGATTGTTGCGCGTATTGCAATTGTCGCTTGAATTCCTATCTCTTCGAGGCGGGCCTTGGCCTTCTTTGTCGCCTCCTTTGGCCCAGCAATCGGACTTGTAGTGGCCGAGTCTGTGGCAATGATGGCATTCTACATTGCGTTTGTCGCGTCTCTGCCCATTGGCTGCGAAGGCCTCTTCCGGGCCGCTGGTTTTGCCGCCCTTTTCCAAAAGGAGCCTGTCATATTTGTCGGTTATTAATCGGATTACCCGACTTGGTTCCATGGAAGCGCCGACTTGATCGGCTGCTGCGTTTATGGCGTCGATGGTACCGGCGTAAGATTTGGGAAGGGAGCCGAGTAAGATGGACGCGAATTCGTCATTGCTAGTGGTCGTCCCCATGGACGCGAGCTGATCTTTCATTTCGGTGAGGTGCGCGAGGTGCGTGTGGGCATCTCCATCTTCGGCTAATTTGGTTCCTGAGAGCACGCGTCCTAAATCGACGGTGATCATCTTTGATCGCTTCTCGTAAATTTCTTTTATGGCGTCCCATATGTCCTTGACACTTGTTTTGTCCTGGACTTTATTGAACACATGATCTGGAATTGATGCCACGATAAGATCGTTGGCGGTGGCTTCTTCCGTGTCCCAGCGCTGCTGCGGGGTTACGGTGCCTACGGTTACCCATGTGCCGGGTACCGTGTCATTGGTAAGGTGATCGGACCATTTACGGTTCCTGAATGACCAAACCATACGGTTTCGGTAAGTGACCCAGTTGGATCCGTCGTTGGCCAACTTGGCGATTGTGACTTTGTCGCTCATAATGACAAATGCGTTAAGTGGGGTTCTGAATAAGGAAAAGGTACGCGCTGGTTTATTTCTCGGGGATTTCGGATTTAATCTGCAACAGCAGGGCCCATAACCTTGTTATCAAAGGTGGGGCAGCGACAGGGCGATCCGGCTAAGACGAGCCGGTCAGGTGATTTCCAAATAGGGGCCGGTTCAGTCAGCGAGCGAGAGCAAACAAGAGCGCGCAAGGGGATCGAGAGCACAAGTCGAGAGCGATGGCAAAGCAACTTAAGAGCTTGCTTTGGAGAGGGAAAGTTGGCACACACGAGGGAAAATAGGAAGAGAACTAGATAGTTTATTCGATACAACGAGGCGCATTTTTATACAGTATAGCTACATTTTCTGGGATAATAGAGTCAAAGTAAAGTAAAGGAAAACAAAGACGCACGGGCCATTTGATGGCATGAAACAGGGGTCGAGTCGGGAAAACAAGGAGACGGGAGACGAGGCCGAGAATGTACAGTAGAGGGGTGCGCAAGCCCCTATGAGTCTGAAACGAGAGTAGCAGCGCATGGGACGAAATGGACTCGGAAATAACAACAGAAATGCAGGACTTATCGAGAACAAGAAAGGAGCCCTCCATAGTCTCCAAAGCCGCCGCGAACGAGCGCGGCGGAAGATTCGGGTCGGCCAGGTCGAGCATGCCAAAATGCAACACACACTCACTCGAATCCTCGATGATTTGTATGACCCTGACATGCTTGGCGACGTCTGTACTAGCCAACAACTCCAGAAAACCCTGCGTGCTCTTGTCTGTTGTGTGTATTACTATTTCCCGGAAGGCTGTTGGCGTTACGAGGCTACAGAAGGTCTTGCTCACACGTCGTAGGGTGAGGGTTTCTTGTGGAGATGTCGCCACATAGTCCACTATTTCTTCCAAGAGCTCGATGGGCAGCGGAAGTATTCCAGCGAATGGCATGTTCGTCACGGTGTCAAGTGCCAGTGGAGAGCCCCCAATGAACGACGCTTACCAATCCGCTGATTGTGCACCTGATTGCTTGGCTCTCGAACTCGAAACCCGGGTCTACTAGAAATTCGGAGGGCCCTTCGGGCCCTCCTCGTTTCTATTGTCACCTTTCGCTTCTCGATGTTTACTCACACAATTTTTTTTGGTCAAACGTATGTGTTGAGAAAAGCCCCTTACATCCTCGTGATCGATGTCCACACCTTCCCCCTTTTTCTCCTCGCTCGCCCTTGCCTTCTCCCTTCGCAAGACGCCCGTCGACTTACCATTTCTGTCGCATCGCCTATCGCCTGTTGTTGCGATCGGACTCATCGGTACGGACTGCGGACTCGTGGGGTTCTGACTACCCTAGTATTAGTCAGGGACAGTCGTCTCAGTCAGCCTTAGGGCTGTTATCACATGTATATCTCATCGGACTTGTGACTCGCTCCTAGGATAGTTGTAGTAGGGTTCGAGCTACTATCGCTACTGGGTACCCTGCGTTCAGGAGGAGCTTCAAAGCTCCTCGTCAATTGTATAAAGGACTAGTAGTA